>NW_027019384.1:3125759-3167462 GCF_013076305.1 Rhopilema esculentum | reverse complement strand
GAGAGATGAAACAGAATTGACGAAAAATGATTGCACAGGGAGTTACTTGAAGCTAACAGCTTCATGAAGGTTACACATGTTTTTTTGAAGTGAAAAAAGCTGGAACATCTTCTGGCTCTTGGAGAAAGATTACAAATCTTCTAATTAAGAAAACTGTGCCAACAGGCTTTTTTACAATCCACGACATTTCTTCTGAACCAAAAGCTACAAGAGATTTCTCACCAAAACATGGTTAATATATTAATAGTTTTATCAAAAAAAGCTCTGCTATAGACTTTGTTTAGAGTAAAAAGATGATTTGTATTGTGGAACCAAACGGTATGACACTTATCTTTAGTAATGTTGTTCTACTCTGTGCACACAACACACAGTGAAGCCACAGACAAAGATCTTTTAAAAAATTTAACTTTATACGTCATAATATGAATGAAAAAGAAACTTTATAATATAAGATCAGAACCACAAAATGAGAAATTGGCACATAGAAGCATTCAAGATTAAATGGCATTAGAAAGTTGAAGTCATTAAATGACTCTTATTCGCCTTGAGAACAGTGCAGCTAAACCAAGATTTGTTGGAAATCTCTTATAAGGAAAGTCCGAAGCATAAAATCATACCAATTCAGAAACTAAGATGCATTGTAGGTTGCTGTTAATGAGTTGTTAGAAGCCTTATAATATATGATTAGTAGAATTTTGAAACAGATTTTAAGGGAGTATCACACGTATGCCCTCTTTATACCTCCTACATAATTGGACCCTATACTAATCTTGTAATTCTGTTTTGAGCAAGAAATAGGATGTATTCGCAAAACGTTTAGGAATTGTAACAAATAATCAACTGGAGTTACAACAAGAGGTATCACTAAGGCCTCTTGTTTGAAACTAAGAAAATTGATAATATATAATTTAAGCATCTCATATACATAGTCATAGTCATACACAGTGGCCTGTAGACAAAGGTATTTCCTGGAGGGGTTAATTGAATGTGGAGGATTAAACAATACCAACAGCCAAGCCACGTAGTCTTTAAAGTTTGTCACCAGTATTCTATTTAGAAACTACATACACTCACAAAGATTGAAATTTGTAGAGAAAGCAAATCTAGTAGTTTAAGCACTTACAATGAGAAAACCATCCATAGAGGCCAATTAAGTGTTCTGACATTTGTGCCTAATTCGTGAACAGTGGCATTGTAAAAAATATTCTGACAGTAGCGTATGTAAAAAACAATTGGGAAGTTTGAATTAATGATAAATCAAGAGGGACCAGTAATTTTCTTCATTCCTAGAGAGGATTTCTCAACATGATGCAAAGATATGATGACATTATTTGCAAATTCACAAAGTTTCAGCCCCTGGAATTTTAAATTAAAATGCTACTTCAATATCAGAATACAAGACAAAATCCAGCACATAAACATAAGAAAACGTACATTGTATACAAATGCTTACTGAGGCTTGGTGTGTTCCTTGACGAATGAATGCTTCTTTCCCAAGAAAACGCATGTCTTCCCGCTCTAGAAATGAAATGCAGAGATATTCAGGTCGTGTTCAATATTTGTTAAGAAACTGACATTTCATAAACTTTAGAGAGTACTTTTACCAAAAAAAAATTAATCTATGATGGATCAACTTGCGAATATTAGAACTATTTGCTGCACAAATTTTTGAACTTTGAAAAGCTGCTATATTTATGTCATCGAAAGTTCTTTTAAAAGATTAAGAGCATATGCGTATCTGTACAACGATGCTAAAAAAAAGTTCCCAAAAAGACTACGTCCAGTTTTGTTGAAGGAGATGATCAAGGTCTCATTTTGCCAAACCAAGTGAGTGAGGTAACATTTATAACTGGCTGACAACAACTTGAAAATGATCCTACAAGGCATGGCAGAAAAAAACTTGGTGAATTTGGTGAAAACAGAATATGAGAGTGTCTGAACTCCAAACCACATACTATGACATCTGCTTGTAACAATCTTGTCAATGTATTTATAATTGGTTATATAAACCACTAAGCCACAGAAATGATACTTTAATAAGATTAGAACAATGTACTTCAAATGGCTAGCTACCATATCAAATAATTTTTGGAAATTAAATTAGACAAATGGATAACTAAATGGAAGAGATGGAATTAAGTTTATCATTTATGTGATGAAGGAGCCATATCTCATAAACAAAAACCAAAATTGTGTCATAGGGGGCATTAAAAAAGGGGGCAATTAATAGATGTTCTGGCTTGTAGATTAACGACTATTACTTGAAATTAAATACAAAAACCTTTAATATACCAATCCAACAAACAAAACAATGCCAATCAATCTAAACCAGATTGGCTACACACGGCCTCAGAGAGCATAGAAAGTGGGGGGTCTAAAAAGTGTGGTGTCAAAAACGATAAAGAAGAAAACTTTGCTGGGGTCTGCCTTCTCAAAATTTGCATTTTTTGCCAAAAAGTTAGACAGGCTAAAGCCCAAGCTCCTGCTCTCATAGTGCCTGCTACACACAAGTTCACAACAAGTACGGTAAAAAAGGTTACATTCAAACTTATGGCTTGTGATTGTCATTCGATATGCTTCAAAAATTAAATAATAGCCAAGGTCCTGGAACCATAATGAGGTCTAAGTGTTGAAAGCAAAGAAATTATTGGGAAAACAAATAATTTTCAGCAGACTGAAATAACATTATACCTAGAAAAGCATGTGTAATTATGTTCTAATTTGTTCATTAATGAATATTATAAATCAGTATCATGCTATTGTTCTATGTAAAAGTTGGAGAGCATCTGCCAAAAATAAATACAGAAATACTTGCAAATATTTTGTAATTGAAGATAGGCACAACAGAGTTAAAGTTTGTAAATTGTTTTCTTTACCCTGCCTAAAGACAGTCTCTTAAGTGATATTCCAGACATAAATCTTCATTCAGCACAATCAATAATGCAAATATGTTTTACAACGTTTTCAGAATAAGGCAACTAGATCAACCAGATACCGCATCTGTGCGAGCAGAAAACATGCAATGCAAAAGTCGATTATATAAAACCATAGGAATTTACAAATCTTCCTTGAGATGATGGTTACTGCGGCTTCGACAGGTAAAACATTTCTTACAGAAATTCGTCGTTTAGTAACAAGATTTTTAACATCATCGAAAATTCCCGTTCTCTCCGCTCGCTGGTTAATATTGCCAAAAGCCCTTAACAAAGTCAAATATAAAAAAATTTCTGAGTTTATCCTCGACGGGAAGGGCACAAATTTCACTTATCATGTTAATTTGTAAAACCGCAGATGCCGAACAAACACGCATGAAAACAACGAAGCTGGCGCCTGTAGTACTATTTTGGTGCAGAAATGAAAGCAAAATTCATCTGCAAGACCAATCCAAAAAGCAATAATTGTTACTTTCACGAGAAATGGGAATAAAACTAAAATGTAATCAACCAACGTGAATGTTTCAAACACATCCTCCACATAAAACAATCGAAGAGTCTTAAACGTTCAACAGAAATGCAAACTAATTTAATTTAGTAATAAGGCAAATAGCCTGTACTTTGCATCCAAGTAAATCCAGATTTTTCCCGATCCTTCCTAAGCTATAAAGGATACTTCTACACGACTCCGCATTGAAACAAATTACTCCATTAATTGCATCAGCAGAACGTGAAACGGTGGCATGCATTGGGAACCTTAAAAAACAGATTACTGGCCCATCGCATCCGAATAAAATCGTACATGGAGAGAAAAACAGAAGGTATCGTGCTGCTTGCAAAACTTTGGCTTCCACGTCGAATCAAGGTAATCAACGCCTCCTTCCAATCATCTTACAAAAAACTTTTCTTTTAGGCGGCGGAAGAAAGAACATCACACCTAAT
Source organism: Rhopilema esculentum (assembly GCF_013076305.1). The sequence goes on along the minus strand of NW_027019384.1, from coordinate 3,163,587 downwards.
TCTAATTCCTGAACGAGTACAGATCATTGATTTCCCTGCCCGCATCTGATAGTTACTGTACTAAATAGTTTCGTGTCCAATGATGCGTTTAATAATCCGGAGCCGATTTGTACATGCGCATAAAAGCCATATAACAGTGAAACAACGGGCCGACACAATGAGGCAATCCTTAGATTCACAACAACAGAATAACTTTTTATTAAATTTAGATGATGTAAAAACATAACAGAAACTTTTCTTGCTAATGGCTAAGATTGAATAAGCTGAGCTTCGGGCGTAACCTCCGACACCGCCGTCAGGAATGCATTGATGCTCTCTGAACAAATGGGGGGGGGGGGGGGTGTCATGTAAGGTACCAAGAAATGCAAACATAGTTTGTTACCAATATTTCTCTCCCGTTTTATCAGATAATAACGACATTAATACTTTTTGCTTATAAATGCATCTCAAATTTTTGAAAAGCATGATGAACGATACACGCATGTTTTGTTTCTCAAAAAACTACGTTCTTCAGAAAGGAACGAAAGATGAGCTTAAACAAAAAACATAACCGAAAGCAGCAAGCGAGGTCTCTCTCAAAATGGGAGCTTGGCGATCGGGGTTGGCAAAAATGTCCCCGCACCCAATATTCCATTCCATCGATATGATCAGAAATAACAGGGCGACTGATGAATCCCATTCTCGTTGTGAAAAAAGTATTCCCAAAAAAGATTTCTCAAAACATCAAAGTGCCTTTCTTGAAACACCTTCAAACAACGGTACATAGAAAATGCCATTCTCTACCATGTGCATTTTCCATGTACAAACAACTTCAAAAATGCGGAGGGCATAAGAAATAGAAAAAGTTGAGATACAAAACTTACAATCATATTTTCACTTCCGCATTTGCTGCTAAATTTCTTTGCCCCTCAAAACGATTATAAAGGAACCCTGTTTTCAATAACAATTCTCGTATTGCTGTAAACTGTTCTTCAACAACATGTCTTCCAACATCTCATTTTATCTAAATCCGGCTTGCAAGTTTTTCTTTACATTTTCTAAAACTTATTTCAGCTTTTCAAATTAAAAACTTAACGTAAAACAAACACAACTTTATTTTTAATCAAAACAGAGGCTTTGACAAGAAAATTATTTAATTATTCAAAAGGGAGTTCTCGGCGTTCTAATTCTTTGACAAAAACGTTTTCTAAAAATAATGTTAATGAGATGGCTTAAATAGGGAGAACGTTTGAAAATAAGATATAAGGCATCCTAATCAAAAAGCCCACAAAACAAATGTTTTGTTTGACACAATGTAAATAGGTGTGAGTACTACTTTTAAGGCTGACAAAAAAGAAACAACTTGTTTCATCCGAGATGTGTATTCTGTGGTCGATTTCTATTCTAAGAAGTAATTTTCAATAATTGTCATGGACTCGAAATAGCCTGACTTATCCAGAAAGTCAAATGAAAAATTTCGCAGTACATCCTGGAGGGCATAAAAACCACTAAATGACAACCCTTCGCGATTCGTTTTTCCGAAAAACGAGGAATGTGGTTTCCTGAATGAACTTTTAAGTTGGTTCCATTGGTCTGATGTAATGATACTGGTCGGGGTAAAACAAAAACGAGGAAGTGATACGCGGAAAGAGGAGGGTTCTGCGCATTTGTGGTTTTTATGCTCCAGTGTACTGGAAATTTTTTCATTTGACTTTCTGGAGAAGTTCAGGCTATTTCAAGTCCAATGACAATATTGACATTATTCTTATGAATAGAAAATCGACTCACAGAATACACAATCTCGGATCAAGTTTTTCTTTTTTTGTCAGCCTTACAAGTTAGTACTCACGACCTATGTATACATTGTGTCAAACAAAACATTTGTTCTTGTGGGCTTTTGATAGGTGCCCTTATATCTTATTTCAAAACTTTCTCACTATGTTAGCCATCTCTTAACATTATTTTTAGAAAACGGTTTTGTCAAAGAATTAGGAAACGCCAGAACTCGCCTTTGAATAATTCAAAAATTTCTTTTCAAAGCCTCTGTTTGATTAAAATATAAAGTGGTTTGTTTTACGTTAAAGTTTTCTTTGAAAAGCTGAAAAGTTTTAGAAAATGTAAAGAAAAACTGCACCGTAGAAAAAGCAGAATTGTTTGAAGGACAATGTTGTTTGAGAACAGTAACAGCAAACGGAATTGTTTATTGAAAACAAGGGGTTTTTATAATCGTTTGAGGGGCACAAATTCTAGCAGCAAATGGGAATGAAATATATTGTTAAGTTTTGTATCTAAACTTTTTCTATCTTATGCCCTCCCATTTTGAAGTTGTTTGTAACAATGGTAAAATGCCAAATGGTAGAATGGCATTTTCTATGTCCTGTTTGAAGGTGTTTCAAGAAAGGCACTTTGATGTTTTGAGAAATCTTGGGAAACTTTTTTCACAAACGAGAGATGGATTCATCAGTCGCTCTGTTTATTCTCGATCATATCGATGATGAGATATTGGGTGCGGGGGACCATTTTGCCAACCCCATCCCCAAGCTCCCATTTGCTGAAGAGACCCTCGCTTGCTGCTTTCGGGTTATGTTATTTTGTAGCTCATCTTTCGTTCCTTTCTGAAGACGTAGTTTTTGAGAAACAAAACATGCTGTTATCTGTCATCATCGCTTTCAAAAATTTAGGAGATGCAATTTATTAAGCAAAAGTATTAATGTCGTCATGATTATGATAAACGGGAGAGAAAATATGGTTAACAAACCATTTTGCATTTCTTGGCTCATTACATGACACCCCCCCCCCCCCATTTGTTCAGAGAGGCATCAATGGCATTCCTTGACGGCCGGTGTCGAGGTTAAGCCCGAAGCTCAGCTTATCATCTTAGCCATTTAACAGAAAGTTTCTTGTTATGATGTTTTAACATCAAGTCTAGATTTAAATAAACAGTTATTTTGTTGTTGTGGAATCTAAGATTGCCGTCATTGTGCGGCTCCGTTGTTCATGTTATGATGCTTATTATGCGCATTGTCACAATGAGTCCGGATTTTAAACGCATCATTGGACACGAAATATTTAGTACAGTACTTCAAGATGGCGGGCAGGAAATCAATGATCTGACTCGGTTTTCAGGTAATTACGAATTAGTGTGATGTTTCTTTCTTCGCCGCCTAAAGAAACAGGTTTTCTTATGTAAATGATTGAAGGAGCGTTGATTTACCTTGATTCGACGTGGAAGCAAGTTTTGCAAGCAGCATGATACCTTCTGTTTTCTCTCCATGTACGGATTTCATTCGGATGCGATAGGCCAGTAAATCTGTTTGGTTCCAATGCATCCACCGTTCACTTTGTGATGCATTAATGGGATAATTTTGTCAATGCGAGTTCGTGTAGAAGTTGCCTTATAGCTTTAGGAAGGTCGGGGAAAAATAGGATTTACTGATGCAAAGTCAGGCTATTGCCTTATACAAATTTAAGATAGTTTGCATTCTGTTGAACGTTAAGGACCTTCGAATTGTTTTGTGGAGGATGTGTTGAAACATTCAACGTTGGTGATTACATTAGTTTTCTTCCCATTTCTCGTAAAGTAAAGATTATGCTTTTGGATTGTTTTGCAGATGAATTTTGCTTTCATTTCTGCACAAATAGATACTAGGCCCGCCAGCTTCGTTGGTTTTCATGCGTGTTTGTTCGGCATCTGCGGTTTTCCAAAGTAACATGATAGTGAAATTTGTTGCCCTTCCCGTCGAGGATAAACTCAGAAATTTTTGATATTTTGCTTTGTAAGGGCTTTTGGCGCATATAACACAGCGAGCCGGGAGAGAACCGGGATATTTTCGAGGAAGTTAAAAATCTTGTTATAAACACGATTTCTGTAACAATGGTTTACCTGTCAAGCCGCAGTAACCATCATCTAACGGAGATTTGTAAATTCCTATGGTTTTATAATAATCGACTTTTGCTTGATGGTTTTCTGCTCGCGCAGATGCAGTTCTGGTTCGATGATTGCTAATTCTGAAAACTGTTTGTAAAACATATTTGCTTATTTGATCGATGCTGAATGAATTTATGTCTGGAATATCACTAGAGACTGCTTTAGGCAGGTGAAGAAACAATTTACAAACTTTAACCTGTTTGTGGCCTATCTTCATTACAAATATTGCAATATATTCTGGTATTTCTTTTGGCAGATGCTCCTCCAACTTTTAATAGAAAATAGCATGATACTGATTTATAATATTCATTAATGAATCAAATTAAATAATAATTACAATGGCTTTCTAGAGTATATGTTATTTCAGTCTGCTGAAAATATTTTGTTTTCCAATAATTCTTGCTTTCAACATTAGACCTCATATGTTCAGGACCCTCTGGGCTATGATACTTAATTTTGAAGCATATCATATGACAATCACAAGCCATAAGTTTGAATGTAACCTTTTTGTACCGTACTTTGTGAAACTTGTTGTAGCAGGCACTATGGAGCAGGGAGCTTGGGGGCCTTTAGCCTGTCCTACTTTTTGCAAAAAATGCAAAATTTTGAGAAGCAGACCACCAGCAAAGTTTCTTTTTATTCGGTTTTGACACCACACTTTTTAGACCCCCAACTTTTCTTACTGCTCTCTGAGCCTGTGTGGCACAATCTGTGGTTAGATTTGAATTGCAGTTTGTTTTTGTTTGTTTTGGCAGAGTTGTTATATAAAGTTGTTTTTATATAATTAAAGTAATAGTCTTAATCTAAGCCCAGAATCTATAATTGCTTATGCCCTATACACAATTGTTTTGTTTATGAGATGGCTACCTTCATCACATCAATTGATAAACTTGATTCCAATCTCTTCCATCTGGTTATCCATTTGTACCTAATTTCAATCCAAAAATATGATATGGTAGCTAGCCATTTGAAGTACATTGTTCTATCTATTAAAGTATCATTTTCTGTGGCATTAGGTGGGTTTAATAACCATTATAAATACATTACAAATTGTTACAAGCAGAGTCATGAGTATTGGGGTGTTGGAGGTTCAGCACTCTCATTTCTGTTTCACCAATTCACCAATGTTTTTCGCCAGTGCCTTGTAGATCAATTTTCAAAGTTGTCAGCAGTTAAATGTTACCTCACTCACTTGTTGGCAAATGAGACCTTGACATCCCCTTCAGCACAATAATGAGGACTAGTCTTTTGAGAACTTTTGGGGCGAGATGATCTGTCAATTTTTAAAAGGAATTTCCATGATAGAAATTGGCCAGCTTTTCAGTTTCAACAAATTTGTGCAGCAAATAAGTTCTAATGTTGCGAGTGATCATTCAAAGATAATGTTTTTCAAAAATTACTATCGTAGTTTATGAAGTCAGTTCTTAAGAAATATGAACACAACCTCTGAATATCTGGCATTTTCATTTCTAGACGGGAAGACATCGTTTCTTGGAAAGAAGCATTCATTTCGTCAAGGAACACGACCAGCCTCAGTAAGTAATTTGTTACAATGTACTTTTTCTTAGTTCTTTTGCTGGATATTTGTTGTAATTTGATTGAGTAGCATTTAATTTAAAATTCCCAAGGCTGTGAACCTGTGAATTGCAAATTGATGTCAATCATATTTTGCATCATGTTGAGAATTTTCTCTGAGGAATGAAGAAATACAGGTTAGCCCTTGATGTATCATTTAATTCAAACTCTCATAAAATTTTTTTTACAATGCCACTGTCACAGAATATTTTTTCTGTTCCATGGAAATGTACCCCTTGAAGATTAAGCATAATGGTCAAAAACCTTCACACTGGTACGGTTCTCAGTCAAGTACCTTAACTACAACTACAATCATGATGGCTTTTATTGCCATATTGATTGCTTTCCTACAAATTTCAATCTTTGTTGTGATGGTAGTTCTAATAAATACTGGTGACAAACCTTTAAAGACTACTGCTTTGGCTGTTTGGATCTGTTTTACCTTCTCTTTCATTAACCTCCAGAAAAATACCTTTGTCTAAGGCCCTGTGTATGTATGACTGCATATACAATATGCTTAATTGCATATATTAACAATTTTCTTAGTTTCAACGAGAGGCATAGTGGATACCTCTTGCATAGCTCCAGTTGTTATTTGTTACAACGTCATAAATTTGGCATTACCATCCTATTTCTTGTTCGCATAAACCTAACAAATTATAAGTATGGGGTATAGCGTCTAATGTTGTAAGCAGGACCGTAGCTAAAGAGGGCATAAGGTGCAACATCCCCTTTGAAAAAAATATGTTTTAAAAATCTTACATAATCATATTGAGTAAGGCTTCTAATCGTCCTCATTCAAAGGCACCTAAATTGCATCTTAGTTTCTGAATTAGTATGATTTTATGCGTGACTTTCCTTATAAGAAGATTTCCAAAATTTGGTTTAGCTGCACTTTTCTCAAAGCAGAATAAGAGTCATTTATTGACTTCAACTTTTTTAATACCATTTAACTTACATGCTTCTATGTCAATTTCCATATTGGTTCTGATCTGATATTATAAATGTTTCTTTTTTCATTTCATAATTATGAACCGTATAAAGTTAAATTTTTTAAGATTCTTCTTTATCTTGGTCTTGGTGCTTTGTGTTGTGTGCAAGAGTAAACAATTACTAGAATAGTTGTCATACGTTTTGTTCACAATAAACCATCTTGTTTATTGTAAACACAGTTGTAGGCAGAGGCTGTTTTTTGATAAAACTATTAAATATTAAACCTGTTTGGTGAGAAATCTCTGTAGCTTTTGTTCAGAAGAAATTGTGGATTGTAGAAAAGATCCTGTTTGGCAAGTTTTCTTGAGAGAATTTTCATATCTTTTCTCAAAGAGCCAAGGAAAATGTTCAGCTTTTTCACTTTAAAAACATGTGTTTCATGAAGCTGTTAGCCTTTTTGAGTATCACTCTGTGCTATCATTTTTCTCAATTCTTTCGATTTTGCCAGAGGATATGTACACTCTTTTGCTTGTTTATATTTCCTCTCTGTTAATATTCTGTTAAGAACTATCCTGGATGAAAAATCAGTGAACTAAATAGAGTGGCCAAATGATGAAAGCATAAAAACATATTTTTACAATCTTCAAATTTTGATAACATAACCTCAAAGAACATCATGGAACTTACTTGGATATGCGAATTCAGTCAGATCTGTTGCAGATGGCCTGAGGTGTGGAACCACTGTGATTTAGCCTTGGTTGTAAAACTTATGAATCAGGAAAAGACAGCAGTAATCTATAGCAAAGCTTGGGTATTTCGCTGAAAATATCTTAGCAAGTCCTTTACTGTCGACCTTTGAGGTATTTGGAAAACCTGTCACATACCGTGCTATTTCTTATTACCTGGTCGAAATTCAGATTCTAAAAGTAGATTTTTATTACATCATCACTCTTCCTTGCTATACCCAAAATTGCAGCCAGAAGGGTTTTGTTTTGTACCAAATAGCCCTGCACTGTATGATGGGAACCTTGGCAAATGCCACGTTTATGTTATTTGTTTTTACATTTTTCCATCTAGAAGTAACCTCTGAACTGTGGCATGGTTAATTACTTCTCAAACACCCGTGCCATTGGACTGTATGGATGGGGAAAAATCTTCCTGTTGCCCTTTCTTTCATTGGACATTTCTGTATATAGTTCTGTTTCGTACACACAGGACCCTTTCTTGAATGTCATGCATGGTACTGACTAATTTATGCGGGAACAAGAGTCCAGTGCTACTCTAACCAAGAGGCGAATGAATTAATTGAATGTGTACGTTGTGGCTTGAATTTCAATCTCTGAAGTAAGATACAATGAAATAATTTGTTGGTGTTCTCGCTTGATCTCCTTTAATATGTTTAAACAAAGATTCAGGTGCTTGTCTGATCTAGGGTATTAACAAGAATAGCATAACTTCCTTTGTATTATTGTCTATAAAAAAGCCGCACTAAACCCCCTTCCTGTGTATCGGTCTTGTCTCCTGTTCATGGTCTGGAACCAACCTTGTTGATCTCATCAGTCAGTATTTGCCAACGTGAAGGGTCGTACCGTTCTCCCAGTGTTCAGGAGTGGTTACAGGCCTCGCTATGAGAAAAGACGGCAAAAAGTACTCTTTGCCTACATTGCATGAAATGCCATCGAAGCAGCGTGAGAATGGGTTGCTTACGGCACCACAGCTTAAAGAGACCTTGAGCAGTCCAGCTGCCATCAGAAATGGATGCGATGATTCCTCGCTATTTGAAAATAAGGCGAGATCCCGGTCTGGTCTAATTGCGAGAAGGCATTCTTATGCTGCACGACTACTTTCAACTGGTTCAAACTTCATATTTAGAAGTGGCCCGCCCAGCGCAGAGGTACTATGTTGCACATTTTTCATGTGACTTGCTAAATTTGTTTCCCTTTTCTGTTTTCTAGTTTCATTTGTTCCAATTTTTGACAAGCTCGTGGTTTTACCACGGGGAAATGGTTTTTGGGGAAGCTCTTATTGTGTCAAAATCCTTCATCCCTCATAATGTGACAAATTGCCCTGCCAAACAGATTTCTTTTTAGCTTTCTCTTGGTATCTTTTTTGTAAACATCGAAAAATGTCATTCCTAATACCCATCTGCGGCGAGTTGTTTTGTTGTCCGAAATGTTGTCGTCGCCGCCTTTTCTTATCAATCTGCATTTTGCCCTCACAAATACAAAAATATTCAATTAGTTATTATTGTTTTGTCTTTCTTTAAAGTCGAAAGGAAAACTTCTTGTACCAACAAATGTTTTCACTTGTCCTGTTTACCTTTTCTTTTGCTGAAAGTATTTCTTGTATAATGCACCTTAATGAGATTAAATGTAAGTCATGTTTTGTCGTTTCCAAAGATTTCTCTACCCTTTATTTCCAAATTGGCATTATTCGAACATCCCTGGTTATATGATTGACTTTTTGGCAGCCATCACTGTTGTTATGCTTTGTACATCACCCAAGGTAGATTAAAAGTAAAGTTAAGATTTCTTGAAACTATTTTGTGCGGGCTTTTAATTTCTCATAACACTCATATCTAATGGAAACGATTCAGCTGGTTTGCAAATGTTTGCAACTTCGGAATGTTTGGCATCTGTCACTTAATCACAGATTTGCAGACACATTTTGGCATCCATGGATGTACAGCCTTAACCTCTTTTTGCAGCGAGAGCAAGCCTCAGTCAGGAAAGATCTGTAGCCAGAATGAACTGTTGAAATTTAGATTAATTCGTGACAAACTTCTAATCAAAAGTATAGCGGAACCTGCGGGAGGTGGTACCCATACTTTTTAAGTTATTCGAATCATATGTTAATAAACATTTCGAAGAAAAATGGCCCCCATTCAAGTGTGTATGTCAAATGCTTTCTCCTTTGCAGTTTTCTTTGCCCCTGTACTGTATGAAATCATCAAATTTTCCCAAATAAATGGGCCTCTGTATCCATTTCGTTTCCTGAAAACTAAAAATGAAAGTGAAAACGATAACAGATAACGATGAAAACCCTGTGCCATTTAAGTCCTTTGCATATTCACCATAAATCCTTTTGGACCTCAAACCACAGCCCTTTCATATCATAAATCGTTATGCAAACGACTAAAACATGGCTCGTCGCCTCCTTAGTTTCATCTCAACTTCGCAGCGGTCGTTGTTGGTACTGATTCAACCTTAGCTGCCATTCAAGTTCACTAGAACGTATTGGGTTAAGATACCCTTTCAATCAACGGTAATAACCCTTCCATGCTCGCAGAAGCAAACTAGGAGTATGAGATATAGTATCTAATGTTGCAAGCAGGAGCGTAGCGAAAGGGGGGAGCCTTGACCACCCCTTCGAAAAAACTCCGTTTCAAAAACCTCCGAGAGAAAGTCTTTTTTCCTCCGAAAGAATTTTTTGGTTCGAAATGGATTATATTTAAGAAAAAAAGAGTCATAGTCACGTTTTAGTTTCATTATATGCGCTGTGTTGCTCTAGAAAGATTTAAGAATAATCTGAGGCTCATGAATTACAATTTTTTCAGAGTTTTGAGACTCAGCAAAAAATAAGGTATTTACATAAAAATGCGTATTAACGATCATTTTACTTTAGGGGGCGCCTCGTCTCTGAGACAAAAGGGGCCCAAAATGTTATACCAAAGTTCCTAAAAAACATCAACAGTATCAATCAATGTTTTAATTTTGCCATCATGGTCCCCATCTTTCTTTTTGCCCCGGGTCCCAGAAAGCTCTCGCCGGGCCTATACGTATCAAAGGTGTGTAACTGTGTGGCCATGATGCTGAAAACGAATGTTTGTTTTTTCTTCCTTTCTAACTTTGATTGAGGCTGCTTGATACTCGTTTAAACTTTATACATTCAAACAGTTATCAATGCAACTTCTACATTCAGTCACCACTGTTTTTGTTTTATGCAACCTATTTCAGGGTTATGTAACATAATGCTTTTCCTTTTGCAATTAAACCAACTTTATCATAATGGAGGATGGCATCATGATTAAGGGTTATAGGATGATGGTTGAGGTTGTTCAAATTCTTTTGTTTGGTACTGAGCGGGCACTTTAGATGGAATGAACTGGTTTTGTTGGAATGCTGAGAATGATCACGTTACGTCATTCGGTTGATATGAGTTCAGGTGCATGTGTGTGTTACTCTATGGGATTGCATTTCAGTTGCATAACATAAGTATCTCCTAATTCGCTGTGCCATGTAGACTGCTTTCTTTAATCCTCCTTGTGTGCTGCAGCATGCCCTGGCCTGCTAAACAGGGGGTTAGTGCCCGTTCTCTGGTCCTTTATCTCTCTAGCGTTATATTGTACGAAAAGGTTTAGTGAAATCAGTTACCCCCTTGTTAACAATAAATTCTATGTTGTAGGCTTTGCTCATCAATTTCTTTGCTGGCCGTTTGGACAAAGTTAAACCAAAACCTTCAAGCGAACCCCAAATGGCTAATTCGAATAGTTTGGCAATTATATTTCAGGCTTTCCTATTTTCGTGTATTCAAGATCTTTATCAATTTCCACAGTGTGGTTGCGAGCCTTTACTGAACTGACCGTTCCTTGCTAGACTGTTTCAGTCTTGCTCTCGAATACGCTTTGCTGTGCACCCTCTATTCTTTATAATTGCTTTATAAGTTTTTAAAAAAGACTTGAAACTAGTTCTCATGTATTTAACCGTCAGAGTTTTGTAGTATCATTGTTTGTATTTCACCCCAGAGCTCAAAATTATGTCATTGCAACTGCCTTGATTGCTATTTAAAAAGTTACCAGTATTCCTTTGTCTATTTCACTTAAAGCTCATGTTCCGTATGTTTCGTTTTAGATGAACATTAGTTCGTCTGATTCCAAGATGTTCGCTCGCGGATCATCGATGGGCAAGCCCGGATCAGGTGCCATGCAGTCCGCGTCTATGGACAATCTTCGTTCCTCCGGACGTGGAAGGCCTTCTCCAACCGGGACAAGAAAGTAAGGCTTGTCCACTTGTTTTATGTATATATAGATTCTAAAAAGTTTTGCCTTGTTGTATACATATCATACAAATGACATGCCGTGTTTGAGCCTTCAGCACAACCGTAGTCCCTACCACCGTCATGTTTTATGGTCTCTGTATGCTAGCCGTGTTATGCAAAAGTATGCATAACACATTTTCAAGATTTTCAATGATTTTTTGTCTTTAGTGCACTAGTTTTCCGATCATCGTTTTTAATAGTTTGAAATTTGACGATTCTGTCATTCAAATTTGAAACGTATCAAAGCTTGCCAATCCTCATCAAGGAGCAAGAAATTTGTTGCGTTAAGTCTTAGAAGAAAAGCATTGTAATAAATGAAAAAATTCAAGGCACTCTTAATAAAATCTGGATTTTTGCTTCTTGATTGGCTTAGTTATCTATGTTCTGACGTTTTATTCTCTGAAGAGTATCAGACAAAAAGCTTTAGTAACATGTTTCAAAATGTTTGCTTTTTTAAATTCTGCACCACGAAAAGATTGTAAGCATTAATGTACAATACCCGCAGGCAAGCTGACTTGTCTTTTGATGCCAATGGTACCAAAAATAAACTAACTTTGCTTTATATTGGTATCAAAAATTTGGGGTGTTTATACAGGGTGTTAAGCATGTTGTATAAACAGGGGGGTAGGTCATTTTGTATATGCATAGAATAGATCGTTACGTTATCGCTTTGTGTTGAGATATCTATCTATTTCGCTATCGCATAAACAATTCCTCTTGTGTCCTAGCCTATATATATATTGATTCACATTATTCATATCAATGTGCGAATGATACTGTATAACACTAGCTTGACCAATATTTACATGAAGAAGTACTGTAGAATAGTCCCTCGTTGATTTACGACATCTCTTGTAGAAATCTTGATGTTGTCGACGGTGTCACAGATGTAGAGCATTTATCAACAAATCTGAACAGGTCTGTGTTTATTTAATTCGCTGTTTTATACTTTGTTCCTTTAATTATTTTTAAATGTGCGTATTGTTGTGCCCGGATTGGCCTCGTGCGGTGCCCGGATTGGCCTCGTGCGATTTTGTACTCTTGTTGCTGCAAGTTACTTAAGTGGTCACCCTTGGCAACAGCCTCGTGTTGATTGATAATTTACATTGCACTGGGTTTGTTGAAGTCCTGTAAGCGTGTGAGGTTTCTTTCACAGAACTTTCGAAATGCCTTCTCTAAACAACTTTTTATATTGATATGTTGTTGAATTTCATGTATTTGGGCCCTAAAAACTACCAAAAAGAGTGATGGAAACATTAAACAAACAACATAACCAGTGGCTTAAATTAAGAAAGTTGTAAGGTGTATCGCATCCCTGAATAAACGGTCTATTCCTGTTGAGAGTTAGTCCTAGTTGTGGTCACAGCCAACCCCGACTGAAACCGACCCCCCCCCCCTTCCTGAAAGATTCTAATGCAATGCCTTTTAACATACATCGACTCTCCTTGGAAGAAGACTTAGTCTTTCAACCACAATTCTATCATTTTTTAATGGTTTTTGGTATTTGTATTCATTCTCCACTGATTCAATCAAAGCATTTATTTCATCGTATATGGTCATTTGTCAAGAGACTTTGCTTTCATCAATTATTCAGGCACAATTCTAAGACAAAACTAAGCCTGTTTGCCTTGCTTCGTGGTTTCTGAGTTTCTAGCTGCAGCGTTGGTTTCGACTTTTTTGTTTGTTTCTGTTTTAAACTTTAATCTAGGCTACTTTAGATGCCAAGCTAAGTTACGTTGATTAGTTGCTTTTAGCTTGGTTGTAAAATCCAAAAGAAAACGATCTCAGTTGATAATTTTGATGTAGAAAAACAACGAGCGTTTCAATCAGACTTCAATGCCAGTTCTCTGCTGAAGCTTTAATGTCAGTTCACCGACAGTTTGAATTGAATTATTTTTTAATAAATTTTTCGACATTTCGTTAGACGTTTAAATAGACTGAAATAAATTTTTAAGATTTTCTTTAAGAGTTTGGGAAGTTTATGATATTGCATCCAGTAACATTCCCATATTGGTTTTTGTTTTTAGCTCCAAAGCATGAAAACTATCAGTTATTGCCTTGCCAAACAAGTTATAAAAATGTGCAAAAATTGAAGCAGAAATTGGACGCTAAATTTATTTTTTCACAGGGGGTCCTGAATCTCTTTTCCAGCCGACTGGTATTAAGGGACCTCGGGTTGTCTATTAATATTTTTATCAATTGTAAGTCCCAACGCCGTAACTATCGTTTGTTTTGATTGAAAAAAATGGTGTCGGACCTGCAAAAAATCTGCTGTAATTGTCATTGTTAATTGAGTTCGATTATAACTGAAAGATCTCAATTCCTTTGCGGCCTATTAAGGCTAGTTTTAATTTCCTTTAGATTTAGAATTGGCCAAACAATACTTTTTGTTTTCGGCACTTGTATTTGATCAGCGCACAGTGTTGCTTGTCATTCGATAGATTTTAGTTAACTTTTAATCACAAATATTTCTGGCTGAGAAAAAGATACTCGTTAGAGATGGGGCTGCCACGACGGGGCTCGGAGTTGCTCACTGTTCCGGAACATGCTCCAATCTTGCAACGGTGGATACTGTACATTGAGTTGAATAGATGCAGAGGCGATTTGTTGAATACTTGATTGAGTTGCTTGCAGCCGTCTGTTTTGCAGAATAAATCAATATGTTTAAACAGTAACTGGCTGTCATCTATTCCTGCTGTTAGCATACATATTTCTGAAATATGCATGTCAATAATGGAACGCCATAGATTAACCCCTACACTACAAAATAGGCTTTGCCGCTGATTTCTGTTATACATTGCGCAGTAGAAATAAATTGGTAAACATTGCCATCTACTGATGTTAGTGCGTTTTTTTTCAGTGCTCTGAGTTCGTCACTTGGATCATTAAACCTCGAGGAAGTTGCTGATGCTCGTAAGTTGTATTCTTTGCTATTTCAACACAAATACTCTTCCCCAAATATCAGTTTTAAAATTCGTGTTCCTTTTTCGGCCTAATCAACCTACTGTTATTTTCTATTGCCTTTGCAAAACAAAGATGCAATTCAAATTGAATATAACTGACTAGTATTTGATTGTGTTTAAAAATGAATAGTATGGTAAAAACTCTCTTTGATTTTAACGGGTTGTCAGTTAAGCCGTTATTCCTTTTTGTACAGAAACAGGTTTAGAATTTTGAAAATTTTCATATACCAGTATTTTTGTTTTGTACTATGCTATCTTTGCTATATGTTAAGAGAGAAGAAAGGGCTTTGATTGCATGGTTAATATACTGTAAATTGTCGGCTTTTTTAGGGTAAGAACTTTTAAACAAAATTTCTAACAAATTTAAGATTTTCACCTGACACTCTTCAGAGTGTAAAACGTCAAAATAATGGTCGAAAATTATTTCAAGAATTGTTTAATTTAATTTGATCAAACTATGCCCATTATGTAAGAGAGTAAAATATCTTGATGGAAAGTTTGTGTAGCTGTCTTGAATGTTTTTCGGATTTTGCTATTTGTGGGTGGCTATGTATTTCCCACGTTAAGAACCTACCGTTTGATTGCTTTTGAAGTTATGGTTTTATCATAATGTTTATATCAGTTATGTGTAATGTTTTCAATCTGTAGTTGAAGGGATTGTTTAGTCGTGAGGCCACGTGAAGACATTTTTTGCGTTCTTGTGGTAATTTGCCCACTTGTTTGCCACCCATGGCTTAACCAGTGTGAACAAACAGAATGGGCGGTACTTGATTGTTAAGACCAATTAATTATAAATGTAATATAGGTGTTGTATTGATATTGTTCCTACGAGGCCGACCCCTGGAATGGCCATTAAAGAATGGGGCACTGTGTGTGCTAGGAACACGAGGACTTTAATGTCATTCTTAGTAAATCGTACTTTTTCGATTAAACCCTAAATTATTGCTATCTTCTCCTTTTCAGCTTTCGAAGTCGACGATTTGTCACAGGTACGATAAGTTCTTGTATTTTCTTCAATGTTAGGCCTCTTTTTTAGAAAAAGTTACCCAATGCAAGCTCTATATTCTGAATACTAACCTGGTAAATTAAAAAGATTGTTAGGCCCATCATTCACCCATAACTGCTGTATCAACCAAAGTTAAACTGAATTATGATTGATACCATTTTTTATTTGCGTTCAACCCTTCTGTCCGTAATAATGTGTCTATGCGGGCATACATCCAGCGCAAGTTTGCTTGTTTCATCCTCAGTTACATTCTGTAAAAGTCCCATTTGTGGTTATACACACTTTGGCTTCTCATTTCAGTACGATTCCGACCTGGATATCAAAAATGAGCCTGAAACGTGGAGTGATTTGGTGGAAAAGAAGGTACAACGAAAACTCCATGCCAAGGATATTAAGCGACAAGATGTCATGTATGGTAAGGGTCTATGAGTTTAGTTTCTCTTTGATTTGAGGGTTGATTTTTCAATCTGCTAATCAGACTTAAAGACATTTTCATATTAATCACACCATGCCTTGAGAAAGTTATTTACTCAAATCTTACTTCCATTTTCTTCCGTTTTTATCTAGAATCTATTAATTTTGCGAACCCTACCTCCTATCTCGTCTTCGTTCATCCCTTCTGTGTTTGCTAAAACTTTGCTTCCACATTTCAGAACTCATCTTCACGGAGAGTAACTACGTTCGAACGTTGAAAATTGTTTCACGGGTGAGACTTGCCTCCTTATTTCTAGCATTACCTTAATCCATTCCAAGTCAGTATTTCTGTTTTAGGTTGTTAAAATTACTGTAAACGTTTAAAAGCCAGCATTCTATGGTAAATATCTGCAATATATTTTCTTACAATCTCGTTATCATCTAAATTTATTGTTTCATGAAAAAATCTGTAGGAAAGTATCTGTTTTCTCCCAGATTTATTGTGTTGGGTTCAGACGAGAGTTGGGAATGGATGAACAAACAATCAAGGCTTTGTTTCCAAGGCTTGATGACCTCTTAGAAATAAACGGTTTGTTTTACGCTTCTCACAACACTTCTTCTTTCTGTTAGATATCGTTATTTGTATATAATTCTTTTTCTCTTATATATAAGTCACATTATTTAGAGCAGAGGCAATAATATCTTGAAATTAAAATTTTACATCTACTTGCTTTTGATACTATTGTTGATAAAATAGAAAATCTCTAAACATAGCAGATGCCAGATGCAGCGTGATTCTAAGCGTGCAGCTACCAGAAACTTACAATTTCAACTTAGAATCATCCTGCTCTGCACATCAAATGGCAACAATCATTTCTTGAATCAAACACCTTTGTGTTACTTTCAAAATATTTTTGTTTGTTAAAATGCTTATTTTCTGATAACTTGTTTTAGAATTAATGTCTAACTGTTTTGGCATCGTCTTATAGTATATTTTTACCACTTTTTAGGTTTTTAACTAATTTGCAATCTTGTCTGATTTTTTTTAGCATTTCATTCTTGTACTTTCGTTATATCTAATTTCGAGAGGTTTTATCAGTTAAGTGATGTAAATTGACATTGTAGGGAAATTCTGCGAGCGACTGAAAAAGAGACAGCTTGAAAGCAACAATAATGTGATTGAGGAAGTTGGAGATATCCTTGTCGATCAGGTATTTGCCTCTTCTTGAATCAGTTAGGCCAACGATGTGATGTTGTTTCTCCTATGAAGTACGCATGAAAACATCTTGACTACCCTTACAGATACACCGATCTCTAGATAACTTTATATTTTTATGAAACGCTGAATGAACAGACTGGTTATTGGCTCTTTTAAGATACTTTTGACTGTTAATATGCTCTATGTAAAGGCTCCATTTCTGCATTGTGCTGCTTTCAATTCTGTTTGGCTCACTAACCACCATCTTTCTCCTTTTAGTTTGATGGTCCAAAGGGAGAGTTTATGAAAGAGGTCTATGGTTATTTTTGCAGCCGACATTTGCAAGCTGTTGCATTATACAAGGTAAAGAAAAATGAAACTTGATATAGAAATTGTTTGCTATTCAGTATATTATAGATTGTCGCCCCTCTCAATTTTCCTTGCAACACAATAACCGTAGCTTCTTCTAAATTTACGTTGAAAATATATTGCCATCTAGCAATCCTTCAGATACTGTTGAACAAATTTAAAGATCTTTAGCTCCTACTTATAAAAAAATTGCGATAAAATGAGGAAATTCTATCGAAAATTTGAAAAATTTTAAAATTTTCTGAAAATTTGGCAGGTTTTGCATGATATTTCTTTTGGCAGGTTTTGCATGATATTTCTTGCACTTTTAAAGCAAAAGGAAGCCTTGTGTCAGAAGATTTTTAATTATGTATTTTTATCAAGGATAATAATGTATAGCTGAATTTCTCTTGCTCTTTTCTAAAGGAACTAATGAAGACGGATAAGAAGTTTGCGCTGTTTGTCAGGGTAAGTACCCCCTGGATTGTTGAGTTACGAAAACTTTTTTAATATCAAGATGTAAATCATTTCTACCAGTAACAAACATTTGGTAATGCATCATATTTCAGCTTCTGATTTCCTTTAACAGAAATGCATGTTGAATGAAAGGGTACGGCGACTGTCGATCCCAGAATGCATCACTCTTGCCACTCAAAGACTGACCAAGTATCCACTTTTGTTCGAGGCTGTCCTCAAAGCAACAAAAGGTGTGTGAATTTTCGTCTTCAGAATTTTGCACTGGACGTTACTCTGATTGATAGAGTAAGGGTTAGAATTATAAAACCGAAAAACACGATTTAGCCTCGCTAATATTTTGTAAATACTTTCGTCTTGTTCTGTTTTTGTTTAAATTACTTTTATAACGAATATTTATTTATTATTCCATTTCATGTATTTGCTAATTTGTGTTACAGAGGCAAAGAGTGATTACGAAAACCTGAGAAAATCAATCACCAAAGTGAAAGTACGTTTAGTAAACAATAATTATTTTCTATATATATGCAAAGATATATTATTTGTTAAGTGTCTTTCGAAACAATGTCTTGCATTATTTTGTTACACGTCGAAAGACAGATTATGTTGATGCAAACTTTAATTAGCGTTAAGTGAATGCAATATAAAGTTAGCAAAATGATGATCATTTTTTGATGATGCAAGAAGTGACTAGTGACTTAATTTGAAATCTTAGAGATCTATTCTTCGATATAATTATTTCCATATTTATGTTTGCTCTTCAACCTGCAGCAAGTTCTGATGGCCGTTGATGAATACGTCAGGGATTATGACAAGCAACAGGTTCGTGTGTGCAAAATCCTTTTATTTCTCTATTTGTATGGCTCTTTACAAGCCTCAAGTTTAGGATCTGTAATTTTCAAATTTGCCAGAAATTTTTAACAAGCACACTTTACAAGTCTCAAGTTTGGGATCTATAATTTTCAAATTTGCCAGAAATTTTTAACCAGTACACTTCGGGGGGTGGTTAGGAACCTTGCTTCTTTGTTTATTCTAAATCGAGGTTTTATAGATTTGGAGCAAATTGTTGGCTCAGAATTCGTTACTTTTACTCGATGCAAGGATAAGTAGCCATGTTACATAATTTCTTTTTGCAATGCAATATCTTGCTGTGGCACAATCAAATTCACAATGAGCACCTTTTTATTTTGCAGCAACTTCTAGAATTAAAAAGAAAATTTGACCCACGTGGCGAGGTCCAGTTCAAAAATGGGCAAACCTTCAAGGTACAGCTACTATTAAATCACAAACTTGGCTCATATTTTCTCTTTGTTACATCAATGTAATATCAAGGTTCTTCTATTTATATTCAACTGCTCTGTTAAATTATGTATTTATTTACATTATACATTTGGTTGCACAACGAAAGTAAAACATGATTTTTTTATTTGTAGAACTCCAAACTTTTTAGTAAAAGAAGCGCCTTAATGCATGATGGGACGTTAACGTGGAAAGGAAAAGGAAAAACTCTTGGTACGTACCTTTTTGTCATAAAAGAGCCAGACACTTTCAATATTTCATCGTTGTCATAAGGGGCTTTCTCGCGCTAAACTTTTCGTTTATCTGTAGAATAATTCGTTTGTACAAACTTCAGTCCAGTATGACAAAACTAGCTTCTTGGTTTGTCCTGAAGTATGTCCAGTGTTCTACTTAACAGTTCTGCTTTAAGTCCTTCTTTATTTTCGTTAGATTTGCCGGACATTTTGTGATGCCAGTATACTGCCAGTATTTTTTTTGTAACTACTCTTAACTTTGGGTTCTTTTTGCAGATGTGCGAGTTATTCTTCTAGCTGATAAAATCTTCTTTTGCCACGAAAAAGACCAGAGGTACAGCCTGGTGTCTATCGACAGCAAATGTCCTGTTATATACCTAAAAAGTCTCATGGCTAGAGAGGTTGCTACAGGTATTAGCTCTAACGTCTTTGTTGCACTTGATTTCAAAGATGGTGCAAATATCAAACATTGCCATTGCTTATAATTTATTGATCGTATGAAACAGTATCAACCACAAAATATTTAAACAGGCTATTAATGCTATAGAATAGAAAGCTGTATAATAGTATATATAAGTAAACTCCCAGTTGTCTACAGTCGCTCCTCTTTGTTCGATCCGTCTTCTACGTTCCCCTTCGTATCGTATCCCCTTCTTTCTGGAAAACGTCTTACAATACTTTTAATTTTTCCCAACACTTGATACCCTTCTGATCATTTCCTTGGATTGGTTTTTCTTCAACACTCATTTTCTCTAGTTGCTTGCATTTGTGATGAATTTTTAAAAGTTTGTTTGATAACATTTTCTTTCTTTGTTGCAGATATGAAGGCGCTGTTTCTTTTCGATAATGAAGGCCCAGAAATGTACGAAATGGTTTGCCCATCAATCAAAAGCAAAAAGCAGTAAGTATTTATTGCAAAAACTATTTAAATTATTCTTTCTTGAGTCTTTCCGGCTTCTGATGTCCCTTCGACAATTTTTTATTTCTACCAGCCTTTTACGTTCCTCTAAGATAAAGTGTTGAATTTGGAAGAAGAGTTTTCTCATTCAAATTAGTGTACCTTCTAATGGAATTTGTTTCAGATTATAATTATACCAGTGAGTGTATTTAATTCGAGAATTGGTTTTTTTGATAATTACATTAGCATTGAAAGTGACCTTCACCTTGTCTTAGGTGGATGCAAGAAATTAGCGCTTCGATAAAAAACAGACCGGATGAAGAAGGTGGGCATCACTTAAAATTATATTTATTTAATGAAAATGTATTGGTTAGACTTGGTTTGTAATTGATTATAATTAAGTCAACTTACACTGTGTTGATACATGCATCAATATATCGGCTTAACATGAAGCAAAATATGTAACTTTAAATGTTTAGACCTAAATATTCATTATGTCATCATCCTTATGTGCATGTATATGTAAAGCATTTTGTCATCTTATACTACACTTACTTGTCTTTATTTTTATCTTCCATTTCAATGGACGTGCATATCTGCCTGTTTTGCTCTAGCACATATTTAACTGAAATTCACCGAACTCTTTGCTTATTTTCTTCAGAGGAAAATCAGTCAGATTTAGAGGAGGAATTACGCAAAGAGGAAGAACATCGGCTTGTACGGCTGAAAGAAATAATGGGTTAGTTTTACATTTGTTTTCAATCCATTTTAATTACCCACTGCAATGTTGATTACAGCGTTTATCAAACTGTATTAAGTCGTACGTGTATCATTAAGAGTATAAAGTCTTTGAGTGGGTTGGGTGGCTTTTGTTGTTGGTGTTGTGGATTCTTGTTGTCCTCTCTAGAACCTTAGCCGATGAGAAAATTATTTTAGGTCCAGTTTTGCTTTGTTGTCCTTTTTAGATGCATATGTCTTTTAAGCCTTTTAATTTTTTTATAAACATTTTTAATCTCCAGAATCACTTCAAGTTGTTGACTACCAATTCGTGAATCTTATCGCTGACAAAAACAAGTTGGTTGTGGAAATGAGGGTAAGTTGCTTTGTGAATTTGTTTTCACCATTCTCTCTATTCAAATGATGGTGTGTAAGGAATATATAAATTATTTCTAAATTCAAATGACTCTAAACGTTAACTGAAAACTCAACAAGATATATAAACAATCAATTTCCTCTTTGTACAGGAACTGATTGAGAAAATGGGATCTTCTTCAAAGGTATGTTATCAACTTGTATGCTCTTCTCAACCTTTACTTCCTTGATATCCTTCCCAAAATCTCCCAAAATACGAAATCCCAAAATATGATTTCCCAAAATTCCCAAAGTAGATTTCCCAAAATACAAAATCTTGCGTCGTATATATAAGATGTAATTGAATATCTCTTCAAGTATTAAATAGATCGCTCAACAAAATGAAAGGTCACGAGTGGTTGTTATTCCATCTGTGCAACCACACTCTGTCCCCAATCATAACAAACTTAAAGCTTTCTTATTTTTTCTGCAATTAATATGTTGTACATGCGTAGCGTTACACTTTCTGACTTCTCTTCATTCTTGTAAATTCAAGTTCCATATGACTGATCGTTCTTGTCCCCTTCTATTAACAGAGCTCCACATCGAACCTCGAACTTACCGCCACAGATGTCCTAGAAGGAAGGTGAATCCTCTATTTAGCATTGTTTCAATTATGAAAATACAATGGAAGACATTATTTCAATTATGAAAATACAATGGAATACCATTTCATCTGTTTTTATGATTATTTGAACCATTCTTTTTATACATCATCTGATAAGAATGAAAGGTATTTAATTCTAATAACCTATTGCTTCATATGGTCAAGCTGTGATACTTCTACCAGACTTTTTTGTTGATTTCTTTATGGACCCTTCGTATTCTAGTGTTTAATTTTATCACCATTTTATTCCAGGGAAACCTTGGAAAAAGCGATTTCTGAAGGTAGACTATTCTTCATTAAGTTTCATATTTGTGTGCTTGTTTGATAATTGTCCATCCTGGCTCAGGCTGTTTATGTTTAGCTTTTATATTAGGAAGTCAAATATCAATTTCTAAAAATGTTTTTATAACCTTAACATACAGATATACCTTAACTCTGAGTTTCTTTATATTCGACCAAAAAAAGCTGTCAAATTTTTCGTTGAAAGTTCATAATTTGCAATTTATATTTCTGGCACTATTTCATGCAAAATTTGAGTAGTTCTATGTTGCCTGTTAATTATTTAACTAAATGCTCACTTATTTGTTTTAGCGAGTTCTTTAACAGCGATGCTGTATGACAGTGAAATGCACCTGCAAAATTCACAAGCTCAGCAAGGACCTTCATCTGGGCCTAAACGCGCGGAAACATTTGGTGGCTTCGATAGAAATTCGAAGACTTTGATGCCCCCCATCCAAGTATCTCGTGCAAGCTCACTTAAACAAGAGAACAGATTATCACTCGGGGGAAAGACATTAGGGATACTCGAGAATAACATCGGTTCGCAGGACCCTAAAGAGCGAGTTCGAAAAACCAGTCAAGGAATTATGTCTGTGATTGGTCGAAGTAAACCGAATGAATCATCAGAGGACCTCTCGTCAGCCTCATCCTCGAATTCAAACCTCGCTCCAGTTTCGAGTGCGACAGCTCAGGTAAGCATTGCCCAGTATTGAAGAATTATGAGGGATCTTCAAAAGATAGTTAGTTACTCAACACTCAGCTTGGCATCTTTGCATTCTTTTCTTTCGTTTGCCACAATAATTTCAATGTCCCTATTTTAATTCAAATAGCTTGGGTTGATGAACCATTCTGAATACCCTTCTTGACGTTCCATTTCACTGCATGTATGACCTTTCGACAAGCCCCCCTCTCCTCCTCCCTAGTTGCAGCTTGCAGTTAACATAAACTGTATTTTTCGCAGAAAATACTCGCAGTTACGCAGCTGAAAGACTGCCTGACCTCATTAATGGTGAGTGAATTTTTTTTATTTCTTTATTATTTTGAATACTTGTTTGTAGAACTTTTCTAACCTGAATTAAAATCCGGATCTTTTTTCTTGCGATTTTTCATTACTTTCTGACATTGTATCACACTATAATTCATACCTTTTATTTAACTTAATTTAGCAACGAATCATTTGTACATTTCTATAAAATACAAATATTTGCAGTAAAACGTTTATAAATTTTCTTGTGTCTCTGAATCTCTGCCAGGTTGCTCGATCGCATGTTACAATCATACTAGGCCAGTTCTGTGTTTTTCTGCTTTCTAACTTATTTTCAATTTCTTTAGGACATCACGAATAAACAAGACATAGAGCTCGCAAGGTATGATGGGTAACGCTATGCATTTATAATCTAAGTGTTCATTTTTTGTCAGCTATAACATCACCGAAAATGGCTTCCTTTTAACAAAAAAGTGTTGTCATTTATTGAGCTGGTATCAATTTAGCCCCTTGGGTGCCACAGCGGCCTGGTTTTTGTGTGTTAAAGGTTCTTCCTTTCCTTTGCAGTATAAGAGTTGAGCTGCAAGAATCTCGAGTCGAAATCAACAAACTGCGATCTGAACGGCACGAGATCGAAGAGAAATTGGTACAACAGCAAAAGGAACACGAACGACAAATCAGTAGACAAAAGGAGTCTTCCACCAAACTGGAACGAACTGTTGAGAAACTAACAAAACAATTTAACGAAGTCAGGTATTTAGAACGTCAAAAACGAATGCAAGTTGGACTCTCGGGGAAGTCTTCGAAAAGTAACTCTTTATCATCGCTGCATAATAAAAACCATAAGGGTCCTGTGCAGGAACATTCGGGACGGTTGAGCCACAACAGGGACGATAGCGATGACACGGATGTCATTTTTTTCTAGTATATAGACGAGGTAATATTTTAATGCAAGGTGTATTTGGAAACTCAGTTGTTAAGGCTTGGTTTTAAAGGCTCATTCAGACAACTATTTGAATTTTGGGAAAAATGATTCTGTCAATCTGATGTTGTGCTTAAACAATGTGTCTGAGTCGAAGTGGAATATCTCATTTCATTGGTAAAGATGTCCGTTGCTTCATAACTATAAGCCAAGAATCCATTCTGGTTCTTTGGTGTCTCTGGTCACCTCTGCACCAAACGAGACATAGTTTGATATTACATAAGATAGCTGGACTTCAAATACTATTTGAGTGGGGCGTGCTTCAGGATACTTGACAGGTTTGATGAAGATGACTGATTGGGAGAGCCATAAGGGTTCATGCGGTTGGTTTGGATCCAAAAGGCTCTAACAGCCTGAAATACTTTCAATGGCAACGGCCATTCTCCCATCAATATTTATCAAGGCAAGTGATATGATAATTATTGTTTTTGCACAATTTTCGATTGGCTTGGGTATTTAAATTCAGGAGATTCCTGATAGTTTCATTACATACTCTCTGAATAGATAAATAATGTTTTTTATTGTGAGATATATTTTCGTTTGATTTGAATTTTTTAGATTTTATGATTACCATAACAAAATGTAAATTTATTTGCATTGTCTAAGTACTTGTATCGCGCAACTGTGAGGTCTTAAATAAAAATTGTCTTTAGGACTTTTTCGTAACTCAGTTTAAACGAAATTCACTAAACTTGCATGATGGCATTAACTTCATGTTATAAAAAGACCAGTCATCAAGTTTGTAAGGTTGGTAAGGGGTAAATAACATGTCTAGATTAAATTGTTACCAATAGAATCTAGAAGAAACTACTCTATACGCTCGACGGGTGTCAGCCAACAAGCCTCTCTTCTTTGGCCATTTGTTTTGCACCACGTGATACTTTTCAGCCTCTTAACAGAGGAGCTTGTCCCGGTTGCTATAGAGAAGTTTCATGTTGTTTCAAACCCGTTCATTAAGTTCGCTCACCCTACTGTGCGCTCAGACACTTGTAGTTTAGTCGAGATTTTATGAGGCATACTTTTAGAGAAAAGTGTCGTCTTTTTCTTTCTGTGTTCTCTTTATTGGTTCACGTTTTACTCTGAAATGTTAAGTGCCATCACGCAGCTTTTCTCATTAATGGTGGAAAAGGTATTACTATGGGGTATTTTTTCATCTTTTCATCATCGATATGCAATGCATGATAAACTGATTCCTATATCATTGGATTCATGACATTTTCTTGACAATAGACACCACACCCCCCCCCCACACCCCGACATGAATAGTTTTACTGATTTTACTTATTATATTTCTAATTTAATAAAGTTTACTGTTTTGCAATTTGGCCCTATTTATATCAGAGTTGCTAATAAATAGGCCGATCGCGCGAGAAACTTTCCCTTTTATGTTCTCTATTTGGTACCTCCACGTTAGGCTGTTGTCTATAGACTATCGTTAAACACTGGCAACGAAGCAGGCTGCCCTGCCATTGTATTTACATTTTGCCCAACAACCATAGCTTATGTTTTAACGACGTTCAAGGATAGCTTATTACCTTGAAGCTATTTCTCGATATCGATAAGTTCAGCGTTTAACACCGTGTGTGATTCATCCAAAGTTTTGGAGGAATATGAAATCATGATATCATCAGCATACATGTTTGCCACAGCCTTCTTTAATGCAAAGGGAAGATCATTTATATAGAGCAGAAAAAGAAGTGCTCCCAAGCAAGACCCTTGTGGCACTTCGATATCAATAACTTTAATGTCAGAAGAGACGCCATTTACTTTGCAAAACTGCTTCCTGTTATTCAAATACGATCGAAACCAATCATGTTCCAAGCCGCTGATACCATAGAATTTGATCTTATCAAGAAGAATGCCATGATCAACGGTATCAAAGGCAAAAGTCAATGAAAATCATAGCTGTAAATTTCCCTTTATCAATGTTGACGTACCAGTCATTCGTGCACTTCAGAAGGCATGTGACAACAGAGTGTAAAGAGCGAAAACCGGACTGTTTTAAGCATACGAGTTTTCGTCCAGATATCGATATAATTTGTCGTACACAAGTTTTTCAAATAATCTAGAAACGGCTGGTAGAACAGATATTGGCCTGTAATTTGACTTTTCATCAGAAGGGCCCTCCTTAAATATGGGAGCTACCCTAGCAACTTTCAAGCTGTCAAGGAAAACACCCGAAGATAAAGAGCGGCTCTAAATATCACAGAGTGAATCACAAACAACAGGAAAGGCTACTTTTAAGAAATAGCTGGCAATGTTATCCACACCAGACCCATGTGATGTATTGATATTATTTAAGGCCTTTTCGATGGTCCTCTTGTCGATTGCAACGAATTTGAATGGTTCTCTTCCATTCGAGGGATTTGTTATATCGTATTGATGAGGCAGAAGGGGATTAGGCTGGGCGGGTATCTTGTCACTGAGATTCTTCCCCACGCTGCAGAAATAATCGTTCATCGAGTTAGCGATGTCATGATCGTTATTGACCTCCTGTTCGTTCACTTTAAAGGAATTAGTAGTTTTAGATCCTTTATTCAAAAGGAGGTTTATTGTTTTCCATGACTGTTTTAAGTCACCTTTACAGGCAGCTAAATTCTTGGAAAAGTATTCTTGTTTGAGATTTTTGTTGAAAATGTTAGACTTATTTCGCAGTTGCTTGTAGGCATCTATCAGTATAGTGGATTTACGCTTAACGGCAGCAGTTTTCATTCTGTCCCTCTGACGAAAAAGCGTTCTAAAATCGCTATTAAGCCATGGGATTAAAACAAAAATTGAGATTCATCCCAAAAATCTTCATTCGGTTTAAAATCGTATGTTAAACACAATAAAGTGCAAAACTACTAAAACTAAAATTAAACATAACCGAATTGAAGACAAATTACAAGGGAAAGCTTTAAAATGCTTTGGTGTGGAAAACATGAGGAGCATATAGAGAGCCTTTGGGAATGCCGCTATTTGCAAAAAACGATTTGCCAAAAATAGATAGCTTGCAGGGAAATAATCCGAAGTTACTTACTAACTTAAACAGATGTATGGAACAATTTTGCAAATTCTGAAATAAAAAAAACAATAACCAAAACCCGTATTACTACCCTCACTGCACTTGTGGTAAGTAGTAATTGCTCCGAAACGGAGAGGTGGTATCACTATGTACTGTTCCGTTAAAACTTACTGTTCGACGGCCATTTTGAAAGTGATGACGTCATCATTGAAAATTGCTGACATCATTAAAATACTGATTTGTATATATCATTAGAAAGCTTTCCTTCAGGCGAGCTCGAATCTGGCGTTTATATTGAAGTCAGATGTATACTCAAGAGGTTTAATGATGTTGAGTCGAGGAAACCCATCTTTTTTGACGTCATCGGTGATGTGACTTTGATGAATTTTTGAAAATGTTGTAAGGGCTTAAATTATTCGTTATACCATATAGTTCCATAATCAGCCGAGAGAACAAAGGTTAGGCAATGCGGTCGATGGTTGAGAGGAATGCTCTGCCTATCTGTAATTTGGTCTTGGTTCATAACTTTATGAACCAGGCCAGAATAACAATAATCCGTTAGCAAACTTGAAATCTTTCATTGGCCATATCTCGCCCAATTTAGAACATATTTAACTAATTTTGCATGTTGAGGGGTATTTTATGCCATTCTTTCAGATTATGTGGTCAAATTTAAAAAATTCTAAAAATAGATTTTTGATGACGTCACACTTCTGTACTCTATTTGTGTCGCCTAATATAATGATTTCTTTGTTCTCACGATCGCAAAAATTCATGTTTTTTCGAGTTTCGTAAATGTTTCGACAAGCTCCGTCGGAGATCGATACCAAGCTTCTACCAAAAATGGTCTTGCCCCTTAGGCTCAACCTAAGTACTTATCATCTCTAAAGCTTTCTCGGGAAAATCATTTTTACAATAATTTTTTAAAGAGTCATCTATGTAGACTGTCACCCCTCCCCCGTTTCTTGTTCGATCCTCCCTGTAGAGGGTGCAACAGTTAATTCGCAACAAGTCACTGGCGTTTAAAGCTTTTTTAACACAAATCTGATATCATCGGTGGAAGCAAATGGTTTGGAGAAAGTAATGAGTCAGAAATTGTTCCTTTCAATTGTTTATCTTTCTTCCAAAAGAATATTTGTTAGCTGGATGCACCTCTTGCCAGCTCGGAGGAACAATTGCCTGTGAACTCCCAAGAGTCACCTCTCCCGCTTATATTTTTAATTGTTGGTTTCCCCTTTGGACTACCTGTGGTTCAATCAAATTGAATCTCCCTTGAGTATTCCAGGTTTTCGTAGAATATAAATAAGCAATCCATTTGTTTTATAATCAATATTCTGAATTATAAACCAGATATTAAGTATGATGCATAACAAAGTTTTGATGATGCTTATGGAAACTTGAGGATAATATCGTTCGCTCTGGCATTCTGCAATGAATTCGGCAGTGTTTTTGAAGGTTTATACAATCCAAGATGGCCTACTTGATGGTGCTCTATTGTGACTTCAGCTAGATCTATAAATCAACTAAATCTCTAAACTTCTCAACTTTGTTCGATACTGGATTTTGTATTGCACCGTAAAGCTTCGACAAGTAGAAGACATTCGATGCCTTGACGCAGAGGTAGAGGACGCAGGCTGATTGCGTTTAATTGAGGTAATCGAATATGTTCTCTTATTTCCTTTCAAAATTTTGCTTTTATCTTACCTTATCAGAAAGTAGATACGACATCTTCAAGACTGTTCTTCTTAACGTCAAGCGAATAAGCTTTGTTGAATAATTTTGATAGGGTTCTTATTTTAAGTATTCTGCAACTTCGATAAATACGCAGTAAATCAAAAACCTGCCGGCTGTAAAGAAAACCTGTTTTCAGAGAGCAAACTTAGAATTCGTTTGGTTAAAGCTTTGATTGCAATATATGTGGAAACGTCATTTGACCAGGGACGGATCCAGGATTTTTGGTGATTATAGCTCAAATTTTTTGGGATCGGGACCACA
Organism: Rhopilema esculentum; assembly: GCF_013076305.1. Next base: position 3,134,319 of record NW_027019384.1, on the reverse strand, counting down.
CCCTCCTTGCTTGTGGGACACGCCCACTATATGGGCAAATGATAAAACCATGTGTGTTTATAGTTGCTTCGTATTCATAAATATTCCTTCGAACATCCTTTTTCTATCTCCAGGGACGCCAGAGAAGGAGGTGTGGGGGTACAACCACCCCTGTTGCCCTTTGACAGAAGGGGCAAGAGTTGTTTTTAATAAAGTTCCCTTGAAACTGGCCAATTGTAATAATCAGAGAAATTCATATGAAATTCTGAACTTCTCAAAACATGTAAAATAATTCCTTATGCCGAAAGTTAGCCAATGTTGAAGATACCTACAGGTAATAAAATTGCAGTTACGTATGAATTTGTAGAAGCTGAGAATGATCTTTCAAAAGCCCTTTTACTCAAGCCTGCCCCCCCTCTCTTGCCGCTTGGTCGTTCCGCCGTCCCTGCCTATTCCCTAGTAGGTTCTTGCCTTTGAAGCTGCATTACAGGGGACCCAGGATGTGAAGACGAGCTATAGTCCACTGTTGCTTTACAGGGGGCAGAGAGCGGAGATGTACCGTGGATACTCATATTCTATTGGTTAAAAACCCATTTTCAAACCTGACTATAGCTTCACTATAGCTCGCGCCAAAAATTATTGTACGAGTTTCATTGTCTTCGATGCCATTTCCAGAGCAAATCCGGAGAGGCATAGTGATGACCAGTGGCGGCTCGTGACTTTCACAGTTGGGAGGGCAGCCCCGAATCCAAATGAGCCAATCACAGACGGCGTTTTGCAATGCTCGAGGTCGAAAATTAGCTGGTGCGCATGTTGGCTAGGGGCAAAAAAACTTTGCCCGTAAAATGACATCATCGCTCAAAGCACTAGCGAGCCAGAAGCGAGGCTAAGGACGAGACGGGATAGCAAGGAGCTTTTTCTAGAAGAGATACAAACTTATATAATTAACCACAGTAAGACTATCTTCAAAATTAAATATGAATATCATAGATTTCCTTTGAATCTTTTTGAGGGTGCATGACTCCAGATGCCCATTAGCAAGAGCCGCCAGCAATGCATGTTTGTTAATAATTTGATAACCTATACCGCTGCTTTCAAATGTTGAGAGGCTTGATAGCAGAGGAAGAATTAACACTTAACTTTGAATTCCGAAAATCAAACATGGAGATTTTGACTATAGTTCGAGCTCCAGTTGCTATAGTCTGGATCCGCTCCTGATTTGACCCTATACATTGAATATAAAACCCCAGTAATTCGGGAGAATTAATATTCCTTAAACCCTTTTACATTGAATTGCGATGTAGTGCTTAGATTTTCTCGCCTCAATCTTCTGTAACAAAATTTTTTCCAGGCCGATCTGATTGACTTTCTATTTTGTTTTTCTTATTATAATATCTGTGAATCATTGGTCATGATCTACATCCCCCCCCCCCTACGAACACCCCGACCCGGAAGGAAAACGGAATGGTTGCATACTCCAGTCCCATAGTGAATCTACGTCACTTTATTTGATTCAATCCAAGTAAAGAATTGGAATGCCGGATAAAGAAGTATTTGCTATGATCGTCATAACCAGTATCGTTCCAAGAGTTGAAATCATATGTTCTAAAGAGAAAGAAGCCCCCCTCTTTATCTAAGAGGGGATATAGTGAAGGGGCTATATAGCCTCGCCTAATCAATCAACAAGGGTAAAATCAATCAGAACAATATTTAGCTACCCTTACCCTCTGGTAATAAGAAAATTTTTGGTGAACAGCGAATGCCTGCTGTGTTTACAAATTATTGACATTTTCCTAAGCACGGGATTAAGATCAATTTTGAATCACCTGCACTGCAGCCTGAACTCTATCCATACTTACTTACATACTTACATCGAGTAACATGAATCTAAGTAACTTCTTACCTTAGATAGATAAAAAAGATGATTCATAATCGTGTCCCTTTTACTTTTGAAAGAAGCTTTGATGTCTCTGCCCTTTGTACCTTAGGCTAAATTTATCTTTGAACTATTTGCATAAGGCTCTAAGTTTAAATTTTCAAAAGTTTATGTTTCTCGTTGAGTTCATCCATTGATAGAAAGCATTGCTTGTTCTGCCATATTTTCCTTGGAATTTTCCATCCATAATCTAATCTAAGTAAATTGTTATCCTTGATAGATAAAGTCGAAGATTCACCATCGTGTCCTTGCTACGTTCTGAAAGAAGGTTTGTTGACTCTACCCTTTATACCTGGCTAAATTTATTTTGGAAGTATTCTGATTCAACTCTAAATTTGAATTCTAAAAGATTAATTCTACAGCAAATTTAAGAACAGTCTTACCCTTTATTGATAAAGTTGACCACTCTCCATCGTGTCTCTTCTGCGTTTTAAAACAAGGTTTTTTCGTCCCTGTCCCTTATACTTTAGGCTGAATCTATCTTTGAATTATTCGGTTCAAAATCTCCCTGTTGATTAGAAAATGTTTATGTTTTCCCTTGGTTTTTCTCCATTGATAGACAGCAATGCTTGTTATGCCATTATTTCCTTGAATTTTTCAATCTTCAATCTAATCGAAGAAAATGCTTACCCTATATTGAAAAGTCGATGACTGTCCATCGTGTCTCTTCTGCGTTGTGAAACAAGCTTCTTATCCCTGTCTCTTGTACTTTTGGCTAAACTTTTTTTTAATTATACTGATTAAAATCTAACATTTAAATTGATAAAGTTTATGTTTCTCGTTATTCTCTCTCAATTAATAGACAGCAAAGCTTGTCATGCCATTATTTCCCGGGATTTTTAAATGCTCAACCTAATCTTCGTGAACTCTTTTGTTAGACCGAAAAAGTCAACGACTTTCCATCGTGTCTGTTCTGCGTTTAAAAACAAGGTTTTCGTTTCTGTCTCTTGTACTGTTGGCTAAATGTATCTTTGAATAATACTGATTAGACTCTTACCTTTTATTAGATAAAGTTTATGTTTCTCGTTGGTCTCTCTCAATTGATAGACAGCAATGCTTGTTGTGCCATTGATTCCTTGGATGTTTCAGTTCTTTATCTAATCTAAGTAAGGTCTTACCCCCTATTGATAAAGTCAATCTCTCTCCATATTGTCTCTTCTGCGTTTTGAAACAAGGTTTTTGTTCCTGTCCCCTTTACTTTTGACTAAAACGTATCTTTGAATATTCTGATTAAAGTCTACTTTCAAATTATTGTTTCTCGTTGGTCTATTCATTAATAGACAGCTAATGCTTCTCGTAACATTATTTCTGGATGTTTTCAATCCTTACGTAGTCTTTGTAAACGTATAACGATTTAAATGAACATCAACGATTGAACTTCAAAACGTAAAAGGACACGATGGACCATTCATCGACCTTTTTTTTGGTCTAACGTAAGAGTTTACAAAAGACTACGTTAAGGATTGAAACATCCCAGAAATAATGTTACCGAGAAAGCATTGCTGTCTATTAATTGAAATAGACCAACGAGAACATATTTGAAAGTAAGACTTTGAATCAGAATTATTTCAAAGATACGTTTTAGTCAAAAGAAAGGGACGGAACAAAACCTTGTTTTTCAAAACGCAGAAGAGACAATAATGGGAGAGATTGAACTTTAATCAATAGGGGGTTAAGACCTTACTTAGATTGAGATAAAGATAACTGAAACATCAAGGAATCAATGGCACAACAAGCCTTGCTGTCTATCAATTGAGAGAGACAACGGAAACATAAAACTTTATCTAATAAAAGGTAAGAGTCTAATCAGTATTAATTCAAAGATACATTTAGCCAACACAGTACAAGAGACAGAACGAAAACTTGTTTTTAACGCCGAACAGACACGATGGAAAGCAGTCCGTTGACCTTTTTCGGTCTAACAAAAGAGTTTACGAAAGATTGGGTTGAGCCATTTAAAAATCCGCGGGAAATAATGGCATGACAAGCTTTGCTGTCTATTAATTGAGAAGAGAATAACGGAAACATAAACTTTACAAATTTAAATGTTAGATTTTAATCAGTATAATTAAAAAAAGTTTAGCCAAAAGTACATAGAGAACAGGGATAAGAAGCTTTGTTTCACAACGCAGAAGAGACACGAATGGACAGCATCGACTTGTTCAATATAGGGTAAAGCATTTTCTTTCGATTAGATTGAAGATTGAAAAAATTCCAAGGAAAATAATGGCATAACACGCATTGCTGTCTATCAATGGATGAAAAAAATCCAAGGGAAAACATAAACATTTTTCTAATCAACAGGGAGATTTTGACCGAATAAATTCAAAGATATGATTCAGCCTAAGTATAAGGGACAGGCACGAAAAAACCTGTTTTAAACGCAGAAGAGAACAACGTGGAGAGTGTCAACTTTATCAATAAAGGGTAAGACTGTTCTTAAATTTGCTGTAGAATAATTGCTTTTAGAATTCAAATTTAAGAGTTGAATAGAATACTTCCAAAATAAATGCCAGGTTATAAAGGGTAGAGTCACAACCTTCTTTCAGAAACGTAGCAAGGACACGATTGGTGAATCTCGACTTTATCTATCAAGGATAAAATTACTTAGATTAGATTATGGATGGAAAATCCAAGGAAAATATGCAGAACAAGCAAATGCTTTCTATCAATGATGAACTCAACGAGAAACATAAACTTTGAAAATTTAAAACTTAGAGCCTTAATGGCAAACATAGTTCAAAGATAAATTTAGCCTAAGGTACAAAGGCAGAGAACATCAAAGCTTCTTTCAAAAGTAAAAGGGACACGATTATGAATCATCTTTTTTATCTATTCTAAGGTAAAAGTTACTTAGATTCATGGTTTACTCGATGTAAGTATGTAAGTAAGTAGGATAGAGTTCAGGCTGCAGTGCAGGTGATTCAAAATTGATCTAATGCCCGTGCTTAAGGAAAATGTCATATTTGTAAACACAGATAGCACGGCATTCGCTGTTCACCAAAATTTTTCTTATTTACCAGAGGGTAAGGGTAGCTAAATATTGTCTGATTGATTTTACCTCTTGGTTGATTGATTAGGCGAGGCTAATAGCCTCTTCACTATATCCCTTCTTAGATAAAGAGGGGGCTTCTTTCTCTTAGATACAATGTTATTTCGAACTGTTGACGATACTGGTTATGACTCGATCATAGCAGATACTTTTAATCCGGCATGTTCCAATCTTACTTGGATTGAATCTTAAATAAATTTTGGTGACGTAGCAACTCACTTATGGACTGGAGTATGCAACTTATTTCCATTTTCCTTCCGGGTCGGATGTTCGTAGGGGGGGGGGGTTGGAGGTGTAGATTCATGACCATGATTCACAATATTATAATAAAGAAAAACAAAATAGAAAGTCAATCAGTATCGGCCTCGAAAAATTTTGTTTACAGAATTGAGGCGAGAAAATCTTAAGCACTAGCATCGCAATTATGTAAAAGGGTTTCAGGAATTTTAATTCTCCGCCGAATACTGGGAGTTTATATTCAATGTATAGGGTCAAATAAGGAGCGGATCCAGACTATAGCAACTGTAAGCTCGAGCTATGTCAAAATCCGTGTTTGATTTTCGGAAATTCAAAGTTACAGTGTTAAATTCTTTCTCTGCGATCAGCCTTCCAACATTGAAAGCAGCGTATAAGTTTAGTGCAATTATTACAAATCATGCATTGCTGGCGGCTCTTAGGCTAATTGGCAATCTGGGGTGCAATGCCACCCTCAAAAGATTCAAAGGAAATCTATGATATTTACAATATTTAATTTGAAAGATGTCTTACTGTGGTTAATATATATAAAGTTTGTTCTCTTCTGAAAAGCTCCTTGCTATCCCCGTCTCGTCCTTAGCCTCGCTCCTGGCTCGCTAGTGCTTTGAGCGATGACTTGTCATTTCTTTACGGGCAAAGTTTTTTTGCCCGCCAACAGCGCACCAGCTAATTTTCGACCTCGAGCTTGCAAAACGCCGTCCTGTGATGCTCCATTTGGATTCGTGGGCTGCCCTCCCAACTGTGAAAGTTCACGAGCCCCGACTGGTCATCCACTTGCTTTCCGATTGCTCTGGAAATGGCATCGAAGAACAATGAAACTCGTACAATAATTTTTGGGCGCGAGCTATAGTGAAGCTATAGTCAGGTTTGAAATGGTTTTTACTCAATAGAATATGAGATCCACGGTACATGCTCCGCTCCCTGCCCCTGTAAAGCAACAGTGGACTAATAGCTCGTCTTCCACTCCTGGGTCCCCCTGTAATGCACGCTTCAAAAGGCAAGAACCTACTAGGGAATAGCAGGACGGCGGAACGCACCAAGCGGCAAGAGAGGGGGGGCAGGCTTGAGTAAAAGGGGGCCTTTTTTTTTGGGGAAAAAAAAGATCATTCTCAGCTTCTACAATTCATACGGAACTGCAACTTTTATTTACCTGTAGGTATCTAAACATTGGTAACTTTCGGCATAAGGAATTATTTACATGTTTTGAGAAGTTCAGAATTTTCATATGAAATTTCTCTGATTATTACATTGGCCAGTTTCAAGGGAACTCTTTATTAAAAACAACTCTTGCCCCCCTATCTGTCAACAGGGCAACAGGGGTGTTGTACCCACCTCCTTCTCTGGCGGTCTGGAGATAGAAAGGATGGTTCGAAGGAATATTTATGAATACGAAGCAACTATAAACACACATGGTTTTATCATTTGCGCCAATAGTGGGGTGTCCACAAGCAAAGGAGGGTGTGGTCCGATCCGCAAAAATTTGAGCTATAATCACGCAAAAATCCTGGATCCGTCCCTGGTCAAATGACGTTTCCACATATATTGCAATCAAAGCTTTAACCAAACGCAATTCTAAGTTTGCTCTCTGAAAAAGGTTTTCTTTTACAGCCGCAGGTTTTTGATTTTACTGAGTATTTATGCGAAGTTGCAGATACTTAAAATAAGAACCCTATCAAAAAATTTTCAACAAAGCTATTCGCTTGAACGTTAAGAAGAACAGTCTTGAAGATGTCGTATCTACTTTCTGATAGGTAAGTAAAAGCAAATTTTGAAGGAAATAAGAGAACATATTCGATTACCTCAATTAAACGCAATCAGACCTGCGTCCTCTACCTCTGCGTCCAGGCGTCGAATGTCTTTATTGTCCGAATTTTACGATGCAATACAAAATCCAGTATCGAACAAAGTTGAGAGTTTAGGATTAGTTATTTATAGATCTAGCTGAAGTCAACAATAGAGCACATCAAGTAGGCATCTTGGATTGTATAAACCTTCATAAAAACACTGCCGAATTCATTGCAGAAATGCAGAAGCGAACGTATATTATCCTCAAGTTTCCATAAGCATCATCAAACTTTGTTATGCATCATACTTAAATATTGGTTTATAATTCAGAATATTGATTAAAAAAAACAAATGGATTGCTTATTTATATTCCTACGAAAAACCTGGAATACTCAAAGGGAGTTCAACTTTGATTGAACCACAGGTAGTCCAAAGGGGAAACCAGACATTAAAAATATAAGCGGGAAGAGGTGACTCTTTGGGAGTTCACAGGCAATTGTTTCCCGAGCTGGCAAGCAGGTGCATCCAGCAACAAAATATTCTTTTGGAAGAAAGATAAACAATTGAAAGGAACACAATTTCCTGACTCATTATCTTTTCTCCAAATGCATTGCTTCCAACGATGAGATCAGATTTGTGTTAAAAAAGCTTTAAACGCAGTGACTGTTGCGAATTAACTGTTGCACCCTCTAAGGGAGGATCGAACAAGAAACGGGAGGGGTGACAGTCTACATAGATGAGCTCTTTAAAAAATTATTGTAAAAATGATTTTCCCGAGAAAGCTTTGGAGAATGATAAGTACTTAGGTTGAGCCTAAGGGGCCAAGACCATTTTTGGTAGAAGCTTGGTGATCGATTCCGACGGAGCTTGTCGGAAACATTTACGAACTCGAAAAAACATGAATTTTTGCGATCGTGAGAACAGAGAAATAGTAATTAGGCGACACAAATAAGATAGCATGAAGTGTTGACGTCCATCAAAAATCTATTTTTAGATTTTTTTAAATTTTGACCACATAATCTGAAAGAATGCATAAAGATACCCTCAACATGCAAAATTAGTTAAATATGTTCTAAAATTGGGCGAGATATGGCAGAAAGATTTCAATTTGCTAACGGATTTATTGTTATCTCTGGCCTGGTTCATAAAGTTATGAAACCGCAAGACCAAATTACAGATAGGCAGAGCATTCCTCTTCAACCATCGACCGCATTGCTAACCTTTGTTTCTCTCGGCTGATTATGGAAACTATATGGTATAGACGAATAATTTAAGCCCTTACAACATTTTCAAAATTCATCAAAGTCAATCACCGATGACTATAAAAAGATGGTTTTCCTCGACTCAACATCATTAAACTCTTGAGTATACATCTGACTTCAATATAAAACGCCAGATTCGAGCTCGCCTGAAGGTAAGCTTCCTAATGATATATTACAAATCAGTATTTTTATGATGTCAGCAATTTTCAATGAATGATCGTCATCAACTTTCAAATGGCCGTCGAACAGTAAATTTTAAAGAAACAGTACAATAGTGATACCACCTCTCCG
>NW_027019384.1:2872704-3125659 GCF_013076305.1 Rhopilema esculentum | reverse complement strand
TAAAAGTTCATGTCGAATAAATCAAAGATAGAATTGAAGCAAGAAAAAAGGAAAGGGTAAAAAAGATTCTGCTGTTAAACTTCAGAGATTTACCTTGAAGAAGAACATTCTATATCAATAAAAAGTAAGTGTTTATGTCGAATAAATCAAAGATAGAATTGAAGCAAGAAAAAAGGAAAGGGTAAAAAAGATTCTGCTGTTAAACTTCAGAGATTTACCTTGAAGAAGAACATTCTATATCAATAAAAAGTAAGTGTTTATGTCGAATAAATCAAAGATAGAATTGAAGCAAGAAAAAAGGAAAGGGTAAAAAAGATTCTGCTGTTAAACTTCAGAGATTAACCTTAAAGAAGCACATTCTATCTCAATAAAAAGTAAATGTTTATGTCGAATAAATCATGGATAGAATTGAAGCAAGAAAAAAGGGAAGGGTAAAAAAGATTCTGCTGTTAAACTTCAGAGAGGCACCTTAAAGAAGCACATTCTATCTCAATAAAAAGTAAAAGTTTATAACGAATAAATCATGGATAGAATTGAAGCAAGAAAAAAGGGAAGGGTAAAAAAGATTCTGCTGTTAAACTTCAGAGAGGCACCTTAAAGAAGCACATTCTATCTCAATAAAAAGTAAAAGTTCATGTCGAATAAATCAAAGATAGAATTGAAGCAAGAAAAAAGGAAAGGGTAAAAAAGATTCTGCTGTTAAACTTCAGAGATTTACCTTAAAGAAGCACATTCTATCTCAATAAAAAGTAAAAGTTTATAACGAATAAATCATGGATAGAATTGAAGCAAGAAAAAAGGGAAGGGTAAAAAAGATTCTGCTGTTAAACTTCAGAGAGGCACCTTAAAGAAGCACATTCTATCTCAATAAAAAGTAAATGTTTATGTCGAATAAATCATGGATAGAATTGAAGCAAGAAAAAAGGGAAGGGTAAAAAAGATTCTGCTGTTAAACTTCAGAGATTTACCTTGAAGAAGAACATTCTATATCAATAAAAAGTAAGTGTTTATGTCGAATAAATCATGGATAGAATTGAAGCAAGAAAAAAGGGAAGGGTAAAAAAGATTCTGCTGTTAAACTTCAGAGAGGCACCTTAAAGAAGCACATTCTATCTCAAAAAAAGATAAAAGTTCATGTCGAATAAATCAAAGATAAAATTGAAGCAAGAAAAAGGGAAGGGTAAAAAGATTCTGCTGTTAAACTTCAGAGAGGCACCTTAAAGAAGCACATTCTATCTCAATAAAAAGTAAATGTTTATGTCGAATAAATCATAAATAAAATTGAAGCAAGAAAAAGGGAAAGGGTAAAAAAGATTCTACTGTTAAACTCCAGAAAGGTACCTTAGAGAAGCACATTGAATTTCAATAAAAAGTAAAACTTCATATCGAATAAATCATAAATAAAATTGAAGCAAGAAAAAGGGAAAGGGTAAAAAAGATTCTACTGTTAAACTTCAGAAAGGCACCTTAGAGAAGCACATTGAATTTCAATAAAAGATAAAAGTTCAAGTCGAATAAATCAAAGATAAAATTGAAGCAAGAAAAAGGGAAGGGTAAAAAAGATTCTGCTGTTAAACTCCAGAGAGACACCTTAGAGAAGCACATTGAATTTCAATAAAAGGTAAAAGTTCAAGTCGAATAAATCAAAGATAAATTGAAGCAAGAAAAAGGGAAAGGGTAAAAAAGATTCTGCTGTTAAACTTCAGAGAGGCACCTTAAAGAAGCACATTCTATCTCAATAAAAAGTAAATGTTTATGTCGAATAAATCATAGATAGAACTGAAGCAAGAAAAATAGCACAAGTTCATGGGGAATAAATGAAACGTTAAATTAAAGCAAGGAAAAGAGGGAACAGTTCACAATATTCAGATCTTTTTGGGTCTAAGGTCTTTATAGAAAAGCAAAATCTATTTCGATCAAAAGTAGAATTTTATGGCGAATATATCAAGGATTTATTCAAAGGAAGGAGAAGGGGGAAAATCCAAGATGTTTTTCTTTAAACCTTTGAGGGAAAGCTTGGAAAAGCAAAATCTTTTTTATCAAAAGCAAAAATAAACTTAAATAAATGTATTTAACTATAATAAAGTACCTGAAGAATCCTACCTTTAAGTAATGGGGCCCCCTAGCAAAAATTTCGATATTGTCGAGGCACCAAAATCTAAATTCTTTATCTGGAAACAAAAGAATTCCAGACAACCAACAACTGTGTCAATACTGCGCACTGCAAGTAGGTTTTAGCGTTGAATTGCATTGCTTGCTATCAGCAAATCAAATCGTCGGATTTTCCACGTGTGCAAGGGGAACCAGGAGCTGCCCCGTTCACGTCGAAATTAATTCAATATTTAAAGTTTCACAAATAATGCGAGAGAATCTTGAAAGGAACCTTAAGATATTTGCAAAGCCATTTTATGTTTGTAGGCATCAATTCCTGTGATTTTTCTACTTAGTTTTTGAAAAGAACAAAACAACACTCACCATTCCGATGTTAAACCAAAGGGCTTCTTTTGTGCGCCATATTTCCCTATTGTGTCCCTTAACCAATCAAGTTCATGTTTTTGAATCAGGTCGAGGTTCTTCTGTAAGGACTGTTAATTTTTGACCTGTAACAAAATGAACATTTTAAGACTTCTATTTAACTGAAAGGGCTCTGGTATATGGACTGGGGCTCTTAGTAGAAATGTATTCTACAACACACAACGAGACTTTTCTCCTCTATTTGCCACTGTAGTCCTTCAGGTCGTCGGAAAACAAAAACACCAAGAAAAATGGAGCAGAAAGATAAAACGGATTTTATCGCCGGGTTATTTCCTGGCTAAAACAGGTTACTGGAGGGATGCTTCATATGTCTGTGGTAGATTTTTCTTAAACAAGTGACCATAACAAGTTACATGAAGAAGTATCCCCCCACTTTTTTTAAAAAACTAAAACACGAAACTGTTTAACATGAAAAGCAGTCTGGTCTTTAGAATGGCTTCTTATAGATCTGACAATTCCAATTGAATTGTGCGCATAAAAGCACATATCAGCTTACCCTCAAATAAAAATATATTCATAAGCTTATCAAAAAACTGTTTTCATAAACATACGAATGTATCATATAATGTTAATTATGATTATAAGAACAGTTTTCGGCGGTACAGAACTTGAAAATGGCTTTGAAAAAAAGTAAACATTTTATAACTTATTGGCTAAAAGCTTTTTCATCTGACACTTCTCAGAGCATAAAACGTCAGAATGAGGGTCCGAAAGGACACAATCTGACGACATGCTTAAAATAATTGACAGAGCCCGGTTATCCTTCCATCCAGCAGTTTTAGAATCGATCTACATACAATCGAAAAAGCCGTTGTGTAGACAGAAGGGGTTCGTTTTCTCTCTTTGACTCCAACGGTATTTTTCTTTAGGCACCCGGCACTGATTGGACAACTATACTGGTCTTGTGCTTGCGTTTTTCTGATTGGCCTGTTTAGATCCACAACTGGGTATATATTTTTCATTGTGTTCTTATGGACCCTCAATCTGACGTTTTATGCTCTGAAGAATGTCAGACGAAATACTTTTCGGCATATGTTATAAAATGTTTGATTTTTTTCTTATACCAAGGGATAGATTGGCATGTTGATCAGAAGCCACAAAATTCAAACTGAAATATCACCTAATGACCCAAGCCTTCCCAGCAGGGGCGGACATTTGGTCAAATATTGGGGGGGGGGCAAACCTATTATTTTAGTAAGATGACGTCACATTTCCTATTGTTTCAGAACAAAAGACCATTGTCCTCTAACATATTGGGGGCGATCGCCCCCCCTCGCCACCCCAGGTGTCCGCCACTGCTACCCAGGCCTGGACATAAAACTTTTACCAGAGGAGCAGTAATAGCTCTCCATAGTAGTTTTCAGGTGAGCTCTAAGAGTAGAAACAAAGCAAAAATTGACTTCAAGGAAAGCAAATTCGCTTTTTAGAACAATTTAGGAGAGCAATCTGTAGCTTCAAGGAAAGCAAATTCGCTTTTTAGAACAATTTAGGAAAGCAATCTGTAGCTCCCCTCTGGCATTTGAGGGGAGCCTAGAGGGGAGCAAGCCCTATGGCTCTCCTCAAAGGTCCAGGCCTGCTGTACAATCTATTAAGAGTGAACCAGCACATTTATTTAAGACTTTGATCAATTTTACAATAACAGCATTGAAAAGAAGTCCAGGTCACAAGACAGTACTTGACTGTGGTTTCAAATCTCTTCTTTGCAAATTTCTTCTAACAGCCTTTTTGGAAAGAAGGTCATGTGGTTTTATAATGTTCTGTGTTCCCAATCAGAATTTCCCTTAAAATAATGGAACTATGTTCAAAACTCTGCAAGACAATTATTTCTTCACATCTTCCATTAACCCGTGACCACCTGTGAACACTGTAAGAATTAATGTATTCCTTTTCCCAGATGTTTTTAGTTCGGGCAACACCTTTAATTGACTACTGAAGTTCTTTGACTCTTCAATGCATAAAAAACATAACTTTGACAAGGATTTGAAAACAGCCAAGTCAATATTACACTGCATGGAAGAGATTTAGTAGGCTAGGGAGGCAAATGTTTAGCCAACAAACTTAGTACAGTATAACTTATTCACAAAATAAGTAGAAAAAAGAAAAGATTTGTAAAAGAAAAAGATTGACATTAAACAAAATGCAGGATTAGCAAATTTGAGGGGGCTCAATATGCTAAGCTTAGAGCAAGCCATTCAATTGTGCTGCAGAGAATATTGTAGGAATTATCAGGGAGCTGGGATTTAATATAAACTTGGCCAAAGAATATAAAATTGTATTTTTTAAACAAAATTACTGAACAGTTAATCAAGCCAGGATTTATTGTTGCTGCTGATCAGTAAAAGGCTTCTCACTATATCAATTTTATCAACTAAAAAATTAATTGCAATTTCTAGCTCTAGAATATGTATTAATTGAAATTCATTATTAGATGAAGACTTGCATAAATATAAGGGTCATGTGTCCTCTTTTTGGAACCAAAATGAATTCTTATAACATAGTAATTTATGATCTATAACAGTATCAACCCAGACTGCAGTGTATGGCAGTTTCCAACAAGACCTCAGGTATGCACAGCAAAATTCTGGAGCCCAATAATAACAATTAAGAAGCAAAAATGAACTAAGATAAGAAAATGTTCATCATGGATAACTATTTTGTAATCAAACCAAAGATGCGATTAAGTTGATTTCGAGAAAACTTAATTCTTCATTGGCCCTAAGCAATGGGACACACCCATGTCATGCCAAGGTCTCTAAATCCTACACACTTTAGCACTTATGCCACACCCATAGTAACTTATGATCTATTTAAGTATGAACCATTAGTCAGGATCTCAACTAGCACTCATTCCCTCTGCTTTTCTGATTAAAAAATCTGTTGAATCCTTTTGATTTTCTGAAACTGCTACTTATTATTAAGCAGCTTCCAAGATTTTCCCTTCTGAGATATCCCTACATCGTTAAAGCATGATGAAGAAAAAAGCCCCGAAAATTTTGTAGTACATCAATATACACCAATTTGACTTACTGCCTTGTTTAGGAAATTTCTCCAAACTTAATTACAGTATTTTCTTGAATAGAAGCCGCTGCTTCTATTAAATTTTTTTGGTTAAAATTGCAGCTTCTATTTGAGCGCAGCTTGTATTTGAGGGTGGCTTTTGTTCACTTTTTCAGTAGTTACAGTGCATTCGTGAACCCATTGCATCAGTTTTAGCTTTTTTTTAGATTTTATGGAGAAATGAAGTGTGAAAACCTGTAAGGTATTTGACCCCAAAAATCGTCCTGGGGAAACTTTATTACCCCCTAAGTCACATATCACAGTCAAATCCCTTCTAAATTTTTCATCTTTATGTCATCATTAAATCAATATCGCGAGCAATACCATAAGGAAAACTTCCAAGTACACGAAATCATTGCACTTAATTCGAATCTGAGGTCAAAAAATTATGTACAAAAGAACTTGAAGATCTTTTTAAAATGAGGCCGTTAGTCGAATTGGTGTATTTAAATCATTATTTAAATCATAGAAATGATATAAATGCTGCTGGGCCTAGAAAAGCGTGACAGCTAGCAGCAGGGTTTACTTTTTCTGTTTTTGTTGCCGATTTCCTTTCCAAAAAAGTAGGGTCTGGATGCCTTTGAAAAAAAAATTGAACCCTGTAACAGTTTTGTTCGATAAACAAAGGTTATGCCCCGGTGCGTTATGTCAGAATGCGAATGATCCATATTTAAAATTCAGTATAAAAAGCAAATATAATATAAATAACGTGAAACTTTTCTTTATGCTCTGATATCAAAACCTTAATATATTTTAACAAGCTTTTCAACTTATTGCAATTGAACTCTTAATCATCGCAAACTTCTGAAATTGTTATCTACTATTTTCGTTAATACTTCGTGAAAAAAATAAACTAGGAAAATGTACCTCTAGCATTTACTTTTGCTTCATGGATCTTTAAACTATTTGGTAAAGTCCCTGAAAACAAACATTTTCTTTAGTTTTGTCCTGCCAAGTTTGTTTTTTTTCTCACTTCCAGACGCCATCTTGTTAAACTCGTGGTTCCTAACAAAGCATGCTGGGTAAAGAGCTCCTCCGTAGTTTCGTATTGTCATAGGATAAGTCTTCCCTCTAATTTAAGCAAAATTTTAAAGTAAGTCCGCTCTCTTTTGCGCCCCCGAGGTCAAATACAGAAAACATGACCATTGTGTGAGCCACTTGACGGGTGTGATGATGATAAAATATGCTGATACAATAAGATATGTGTAGAGATCTACTTGTGCGCCATAGATGTGTCAGTCAAAATTTGTTTAGAAGATGTCCAAGGGAATATCAATTAATCCTGTTGACTCTAAAGAAGATAAGGACATTACAATCGGCTAATTTCAATAACAAAAATCTGCTAGCAAAGGTTTTGGGGACATTTGTATGACATTTCTATTACAAAAATTGCATAAGGATATTTTTATAACAATTTTTACATTGAATTATAAATAAGACTCCTCTCTAATGAGCCCCCTTCAAACACAGAAACCCCCCCCCCCCCCCGTTCCTCGGGGGTTTTAAAGAGCTTTTACGCAAAATGAGAAAACTTTTGAAACTGACATTTGGAAAACAATAAAAGGATCTAGGAACCGAATTAATAGGACTTAATTTCATCTTAAAAAATAATGTTTTCCTGATTTCCATCTCACAAAAGTTTTGAAAGAATGTAATTTTATATTTGATTATAAAAATCACTACATCCATTGAACCAAGAGTAAATAATAAAACTATTATGGTCAAACTGCATCCACTCGATTCACCCCCTCCCCCTTTTCGTATCCCCATTCTCGGTAGAACAGGCTCTTGAGCAAGCCATGATGAGGCGAATGAGCCGTTGCTCTTACATTTTTATTATGTTTTAGTAAGGTTTCTAGCAAACTTTTTGTTTTGTATGCCCTTTACAAAAGCAATGTGACTATTGGGTCTATTTTTGAACTGTTGTTCAAACATTGAAACGAATAGTTAAGAACAATTAAAATCAAGACCAGAATCCAGAAGACCAGAAGACCAAATGAATAGGCCAGTATCTTTATCACTTGAAAATCTGTCAGATCAGAGTTAATGTATTTTGAAATTGTCTTAAGTTATGCCTTCAAATAAATATGTTGGGATTGAAGCGTGCCAGATTGTCATTTCACGGAGCAGTGATTGCCACTTTCGGTAGTGATAAAAATATTGAAGTTATTAGTGTTAAAATATTTCTAGTTATGGTAGGCAAACTTTACGCATTTTTGCAAACTTGAAAATTTTAATAACTAGAATATACCTGATTAGAAAATTATGTGAATAATACAATTCAAGTAAAATGAGAAGCCTTTTGTGAAATAAAATTCTAGAACATCCCTAGCGAAATTAACTCTGATAAAGCTTCATTCGATCAACATTGATTCTTGAGGAATTGACATAAAGAAGTAGAAGAAGACAAAGAAAAAAGCCTGATCAGGAAGAAGAGAAAGAAAAGAAAGAAGAGGTTAATGAGAAAAAAGAGGAAGTTTGAGGAAGAAGTAGAGAAATAAGAAGTCGAAGAAAGAAACTGATGGGGAAGAAGAGGATGAAGAAAAAGAGAAAGAAGAAAACGATAATATAGAAGTAGAGTAGGAAGAGGAAGATGAAAAGAAGTATGTTGTGTCCGCCATTTTTGGGCTGTTGTTGTTGGAAGAGGAGGAGGAAGGCAGAAGGAGGGACTGCAGAGACTGACTGAGACTGTTTGCTTTGCAACTGTTATAATGTGATACTTGTTGTGTTATTTACATATATACATCAACAGCAAAAGGATGATGTCTGGTTTTCTTGTCTCGGAGACTTTATAATGGCGACGAGGATAAAGCTGAGGTAAAAAAAAAAAAAAAACTAGGCCAATTCAGGAATCAGCGTAAAAGGTAGAAAAACTAGGCCGATTCAAAATGGCGGCTAGTTATGGATTGCATGCAATGACCAAGTTTGACCCGGAAGATCACCAAGGGAATGTTTATGAAGCATTTTGTGACTTTATTGATTCTTTTCATTATGAATATGATGCAATAGCCAAAGAGCCACCGAAGGAAGGTAGTAACACAGAGAAAGCAGCATGGGTAGAGCAAGATAAACGGAAAATTTTTTTAGGAAGGTTTGCCTCAAGAAACCTTCAAAGGGATTTTGAGGAAGTTGTTCCTGAAAAGGATAGGGGTAAAATCACTTTTATGGAGATGACAGCAGCACTAAAGAGAAGATATGATATCAGTAGGAACAAAACACTTGCCAATTTTGAGTTTCACAAGTTGTTTCAGAAGGAAAGTGAAAGTTTTGATTCTTTTACAGTAAGAGTAAAGCACGAAGCCAAAACATGTGAATTTTCTTGCACCAGTGAAACTTGTACAGTCAAGAATATCCTCACCAGAGACCAAATCATCATTGGAACATCGAATAATGAAATTCGCAAAAATGCCCTAAAGAACCAGTGGGACCTTGATAATCTGATTAAAGGTGGGAGACAACTGGAGGCAGCAGCAAGAGGGGCACAGAGAATCCATGAAAATAGTGAAGCACCTGTCTCCAGAATAAAGAGACCAGGAAAATACTCCAGAAAAGGGTCAAAATCAAAATATGAAGGAAAATTGCGAGAGAAATATTCCAACTGCCCAAATTGTTTATCGAGAGTATGTAAAGGAGGAAAGCAGTGCCCAGCAGCAAATCGTGAGTGCTTTGACTGTGGTAAAACAGGACATTTTAAAGGCTCGGCAATATGTAAAAAGAAGAGAGAGAAGATTAAACCTCGCACTCGGCGGGTAGAGAGCAGTAGCAGTAAGGATGAAAGCTCTGATACTGAAACATGCACATCTGAAAGTGACTCAAGTTCTAGCCAGAATATTAACCGTATACGGTTCATGAAGAATGTTACAAAAATACGACGCATGCGTATTTGCCAGCAGATGCGCAAAACATCAGAAAAATCACGCTATCAAGTTGAGGTGATAATTAAAGAGGGAAGAGTAAGTGCATTTGCTGACACAGGGGCGGATATTTGCGTAATGTCTAGGAAACAAGCTCAAGCTTTGGCTTTGCCCCTTGGAAAAACGAAGATGAAAATACGCCCATATGGATCAAAATCAGTAAAATGTTGTGGTTACTATATAGGCACAATCATGCATGGAGAATCAGTTGCCAATGCATGCATATACGTGGTCAAACAGGATCTTGAAACTTTGCTCAGTGGAAGAGTTTCAGAAGAGCTAGGAATCATAACATTTAACCCAACTCCAGATAACCAACAACCAAGTATTCGGCGCAACACAGAAATCAGAGATGACGTTAAAGCAAGCATTATTTCGCAATATCCAGAGGTATTTACAGGTATTGGTACATTAAAAGACCATTTTGTGAAGTTTCACATAAATGAAAATATTCCCCCAGTAGCTGCACCGGCCAGACCTGTTCCATTTCATTTACGGAAGAGATTTGAGAAAGAGATACAGACCATGGAAGAGAACAATATAATAGAAGAACATATAGGACCAGCACCATGGATTTCAAATGTAGTGCTCGCCCCAAAAGATGATGGTAGTATTCGGGTCACTGTTGACATGCGTCAAGCAAACCGGGCAATTGAATCAACAAACATTCCAATTCCCAGAGTAGAGGACATTAAAACACAACTTGCAAGGTGTCAACATTTTTCTAAACTTGATTTTAAGTCTGCATTCCATCAACTGGAGCTTGATGAAGAGTCTAAGAAGATCACAGTGTTTCATGCAGGTGACAGACTGATGCGGTATCGAAAACTTACTATGGGCACGAAACCAGCCTCTGGCGAGTTGAAAAAGGCGCTTCTTCCGCTATTTCAGCCCATTCAAGAAGCACATGTTATCCATGATGACCTCATCATAGCAGCCAAAACAAAGAAACAACATGATCATGCATTAAATCGCGTCCTTCAAGTAATTGCAAAATCAGGAATGACTTGAATCCTGATAAATGCATGTTTGATAAGGAGGAAATTCCATTCTGGGGACTACGTGTCTGCAAAGATGGTATTAAACCGGACCCAGAAAAGGTCAAGGCATTGCAACATGCCTCACGCCCACGTTCAAAGGATGAACTACAATCTTTCCTCTGTATGATCCAGTCAAATAAAGACTTCATACCAGACTAGCAAGCAAAACAATGAACCTTCGGATGCGAACAAAGAAACACAGTCGCTTCACTTGGGATAAGGAGTGCCAAAGAGAATTTGACAGGTTGAAAGTTGCATTCAGAGAAGACACTCTTCTCCGCCATTTCAATCCTGAAGAGGATACATTTATTTTTGTGGATGCGCATCTTTCAGGACTATCTGCAATTCTGATGCAAGAAGAGACAAGTGATAGTGCAAAGCCAGTAGCATTTGCCAGCCGTGCCACAACCCCAGTAGAGCAGAGATACCCACAGCTAGACTTAGAAGCACTAGCCATTGACTTTGGATTGCGTCGGTTTCGCTACTTTATTGCAGGAGGTCCTGAGATCAAAGTCGTTACAGATCATAAGCCCCTGGTAAGCATTTTTTCTAATGCTAGAAAAGGGTCGGTCAGAACAGACCGGATAAAGCTGCGTCATCAAGACATGAAATATAGAGTAATCTGGAAGGAAGGGAAAGTTAACCCAGCTGATTACCTTTCCCGACATGCAACACCAATTAGTAGCATCAGCAGAGATCAACAAAAAGAAACCAGTGAACTAGAAAAAACGGTCTGGCTTCTTCAATATGCTCCATACACCGAGTCCATTTCTATGAGTCGAATCATCGATGAGACAGATAAAGACAAAACACTTCATGAGTTGAAGAAATACATTAGAAAGGGATATGTACCAAAGACAAAGGGTAATCTCGCTCCATTCAAAAAGATCTTTGCGGAACTTACCATCTCAGATGAGGAACTGATAATGAAAGGAGAACGCATTATTCTTCCTGAGAGTTTGTGGGACATTGCCCTTGTAAAAGCCCACCAGGGAGGTCACCCTGGAATGAACAGCCTTAAACGCCGCCTACGCAGTCATTTCTGGTTCCCAAAAATGAACCAAAAAGTGGAAGAGAAAGTGGCATCCTGTAAAGAGTGTCAACTATTTACAAACAAGACAATGCACGAACCCATTCAATCTCACAGAACGCCGGAACATGCATGGCAAGATGTAAGCATTGATCTGTTTGGTCCTATGCCCGACAGTAAGCATGTGTTGGTAGTTCTGGATAAAATGAGTCGATTTCCTGCAGCAAAGCTTGTCCCAAACACCGCAGCTAAGCCTGTCATTAAAGCATTGGATGACATTTATACAGATTTCGGTTATCCTGAAATGCATCGCACAGACAATGGACCACCATTTGATTCAAAAGCATTTGCTGAATTTTCCCAAGGCAGCGGTATTGATCATGTTAAAACCTTCCCGTATCACCCACAAGCAAACCCTGCAGAAACATTTATGCGTCCTCTCGGGAAAGCGTTAAAGGCGGCCCATTTCAATAAAAAGGATAAACATACAGCTATTAAGGAAGTCCTAGCAACATATCGGGCGACGCCTCATCCTGCAACGGGAGTACCACCGGGAGATCTCTTGCTTCGTAGTGGGTATCGAAAAGATTTTCCGCGACGGCAACTGACTGAGCAACAGATACGCGAGGCTCAGATGCAAGACAGAGCACAACGTATGTCTCGAGAGGACCAAATGAACAGGTCGACCCATAGAAAGAAGTCCATCTACACTCCAGGGGATCTTGTGTACATACGGAACATGCAGCGGTGCAAGTTTGATCCCATCTTTGGGCCAGAGCTGTATAAAGTCCTGTGCACAGAAGGTAGCGGCCTGTTACTAGAAAGTTTGGCTGATAATAAAAGTTTCAGAAGGCACTGTGATGACGTAAAGCCTGCAGTTAGCCAAGGAAAAATCGAGGACCATACTATTTGGATAGAGAACCAAGCCCATCAAACAGAAAACGCGAACAACCAAGATCCGGTTCCAGACATGACAGAAGAGCCAGTAATTGCCCAGCTGGCGTTACTGCGCAACATCCAAATGAGGACAGGGCTACAAGACCTCGGAGGGAAACTCGTTTACCTGCTAGGTTCAAAGACTACGTCCGTTACTAAAAAAGGGGAAGTGGTGTTGTGTCCGCCATTTTTGGGTTGTTGTTGTTGGAAGAGGAGGAGGAAGGCAGAAGGAGGGACTGCAGAGACTGACTGAGACTGTTTGCTTTGCAACTGTTATAATGTGATACTTGTTGTGTTATTTACATATATACATCAACAGCAAAAGGATGATGTCTGGTTTTCTTGTCTCGGAGACTTTATAAAGTAGACGAAAAAGAAGACAAAATATAAGAAAAAAGAAGGGAAGGAAACAGAAGGAGAAGAGGAAGTAGAAGAAATTGATGAGGAAGAAGAAGATGAAGCCAAGAGAAAGAATAAGATGACGACAAAGATGTGGAGGAAGAAGAGGAAAAAGAGGTAGAGGAAGAAGAAGAGGGAGAAGAAGACGAAGAAGAAAGAGAAAAAAGATGAAAAGACAAAAAAGAAGTAGGAGATGAAAGGGGGGAGAAAAGGTGATGAAGGAGTAAAAATGAAGCGAATGGCAAGACATTCGTTTAGCTTGCTGAACTTCATGTTCAATGCTAAACCATTGACGTAAAACATATATGGCAAAAGTCTTTATCTAGAGCAGTTTTTGTAGAATCTTAGCTAATGATTCTGTAGTCGGAGAGAAAAAAGATGTTGTTGGATGTAAAGGTAGTTTCAAGGGCAAAAGTCAAGAAATGTTTATAGCGCACACAGAATGTATGTACAGGTGGATGAGGTTCTACAAAGACTACAATTCAAGCTTAGTTCAGATTATAATGTTGCTTGAAGATTTTCATTTTCTTGACTACATTTTAGGTAGAATCATCCTTTTTTCTACGCAAAAGCCTTTTTTATGAAGATTGATTCAAGAACTGTCAGATGGAACGACGAGCAAGCTCTGCCAATTATCTGAAACATCCGAAACCGCGGCTGTGTAGACCAGAAGTTCGTTTTCATCCTTGGATTCAATAACTTTCAATTGGAAGGCAGCACACATTGGGCAACTTTAACAGACATGTGCCTGCGTTTCTGACTGGCCTATTTCGATCCACAACTGGGTATATTTATTTCCTAGCTTAGAGTTTTTGATCTATATTCTGATGTTTGATACACTGAAGAATGTCAGACAAAAAGCTTTAATATGTTGTAAAATGTTTGCATTTCCAAACCTATTTTTAACTTACCACAAAATAAAAAACTCCCAAAACTCCCAAACAAAGAATCCATCAAAAATATCTGCAAAATTGGCTAGCAAAATAGACGCCAAAGGTCTCACTACATTTTATATAGAAAAATGTACGACTAGCCAAACATAAAATTATTAAGTAAAGTTTAATCTTCGCACAGCGAATATAAAGTTATTTTGAAAAAAATTAAAAATAAAGACATTCAATGTTCCCGTTTGATAAACAATGCTGAAAGCCAATCGACAGGCACTTAAGTGGCAGCACTCAGACGGTTGCTGATTGGCCAATAGTCTATTGATAAATGTCACTTCAGTATCTTTAGATTGCTTTAAGTACACGCTGCTTTATGCAATAAAATTAATCTGTCAGAGAAAAATGATAACTCAATATATAAAAATGTCTCTAAAGCCGAAAACCCACTCCGGAAAATGATCCGCGGATCGGCTCAGATTTTGTGTTGCGCAAGCGCTTTGGATGCAAAAATGGTCACATGACTGATCCGCGACGGATCGAAACGGATAGAAAAAAAAGTTGAAATAATTTCAACTTTTTTTTGAACCGTTCCGGTACGGTACAATAGTTTTATTTTGATGAAAATCGAATTAGAACTTATAAAACAATAGAGCATTGCGTCATGAGGCAAGGTCCCGTGGAGATATAAATGTCAACGTGCATTCCAATTTGAAACGATTCGCGGATCGAACGGAACTGATCAGAACAACACGATCGGATCCGATCCGCGGATTATTTTCCAGAGTGGGTTTTCGGCTTAAGATTTAAATATTTGTTCGGGGTTGGCTTATTGGTACAGGGCTGCAAAGAGGTAATTTCGCGTCATTAGTCCCTACGCTGCCAATTCTCTACGGCAGCATGCAAAAGTAGGGCTAGGCCTATCTATCTGCTACACGTGTTTTGATAGAAAAATCTGTGAATGCACATCCAAATGCTACAAATATTGATTAATTGACAAAAACGATATAAAAAAAGCTAATACACGAAGGTACAAATGAACATACACAACGTAGAGGCTACTATAAACTACACATATTTACAATAAATGTCGCTTGAAGCAGTTAAAAGCACTAAAAATAAAAATCATCGCGAAAGAAATGATTCTATATTCCTAGGAAACGGGTGATAACGGATGGTTAAAATATGCCAATAAATGATTATACGTGTTACAAATATGATGGTACAAAAACCTTTCTGGAATGGAAGCCTAAAAAATAGCCTTGATATTCCTGTACATTACCGACTTTATTAAATACAGAGAAATCGTTTGTGTTTCTAGAGGTGTAATTGACAGTTAGTTGATGCAAAAACTTACTGAAGGACATCATGACTTGGAGAAAAGCTAGTCACAACGGGATGGAGACAGATATTGGGATCGGATCTTGAAGCTTGTTTAATCTTCCAGCAAAAAGGCATAAATATTGAAACTCCAAATTATTAGCAGAAACTCCAAACCTACGTCTAGATGTCACAATAACCAAACAAAACCCACTTTGCAGATTTCGTATTGAAGCAATTTGTATTCTTGTAATGCCAAGGAGGGCTTGGAAAAAGTGTTGAAGTACGATGGAAAAGAAAAAACGCTGCCAGGTCAAATAGGGATAGAAAAATTTAGATTAGGGCCCGAAATCGGAGGGCTTGGCAGTGAAACAGTGTGTACTGGGCTATCCCAAATAGACCTAAAACAAATACAAATCCTTAAGAAATCATTTGTGCCACAGATCTCACGCACAGCTCCTGCCCAACGACGGCACAGAGCTCCAATTCATCTACTAAGAACGGCTATTCAAAACTAGCATTACTGACAAACCAGTGGTAATTCAAGTACAGAACTCAGGTATCGTCTGGTTCGTTTTCTTTCCGTGATCGGTATGAAAAGCCGGAACGCACTTCAAATCGAGGGCTGACTTGTATCTACACCATTTATTGAGCGCACCATAATAATAAAAGGCGTGTTTGCACTGCTCATCGACCGCAAAAACGCGGGGTCCTCCAATTCGTTTCCTTTTCAACAAGGTGTCCTCTGACTTTGCTGAACCACCGTAAGCACATAAAGGGATGTTGTAGTAATAGTGGAGCCCTATAAGCAAAACACCTCTTTTATCAAACGGTAGGCTGTAAATTACATACCAACCAAAAATTGCCACATCAATAGCTACAAGAAATTCGCCGAGTAGCCAACAGGTCATCAAATGAAAACACAGAGAGACCTCGTACGGATTTTAGAGGCAAGGCTGGGAACCTCGTTATGGGAAAACATCGATGTCTTCTATTGAACCGCGCTTACCTTATAATATACGCTCCTCTTATTCCTAGCTTTAAATTGATCAAAATAAAAGTTTAATTTAAAGTTGTCAGTGCGTTATAAATTAGAGACGATACTAAGAAAAGTATGCACCTGAATTTCCAGCAGATCATAGGCCAAATTTTCCACGCGTCTGAAACTTGGCTTACAACGGCGTTTTCGCTAGACTGGTATTTCTCAGCAAGAGATGTCGTACACTCGCAAGAGATGTCGTACACTCGCAAGAGATGTCTTACACTCGCAAGAGATGTCGTACACTCGCAAGAGATGTCTTACACTCGCAAGAGATGTCGTACACTCGCAAGAGATGTCTTACACTCGCAAGAGATGTCGTACACTCGCAAGAGATGTCTTACACTCGCAAGAGATGTCTTACACTCGCAAGAGATGTCGTACACTCGCAAGAGATGTCTTACACTCGCAAGAGATGTCTTACACTCGCAAGAGATGTCGTACACTCGCAAGAGATGTCTTACACTCGCAAGAGATGTTGTACACTCGCAAGAGATGTCTTACACTCGCAAGAGATGTCTTACACTCGCAAGAGATGTCGTACACTCGCAAGAGATGTCTTACACTCGCAAGAGATGTCTTACACTCGCAAGAGATGTCGTACACTCGCAAGAGATGTCTTACACTCGCAAGAGATGTCGTACACTCGCAAGAGATGTCGTACACTCGCAAGAGATGTCGTACACTCGCCAGAGATGTCGTACACTCGCAAGAGATGTCTTACACTCGCAAGAGATGTCGTACACTCGCAAGAGATGTCTTACACTCGCAAGAGATGTCGTACACTCGCAAGAGATGTCTTACACTCGCAAGAGATGTCGTACACTCGCAAGAGAAGTTCATTTCAAGAAGGAATCACTTATCTACATCTTTGAGAGCTCAATAAATGATCTGGCTAAACCTGACACGTTAACAACATAAATTTGCTCTGCCCTCCGATATTCGCAATTCTTTCATACCATTCCAAACTATCAGCTTATTGACAGTAACATAAACAGCGAATTTTATTCTTTAGCGGAAACAGACACCTGGAGAACAAAGAGAGAAGGTTGCCCCCTCCCCCCTATTAGGGAGGTTGCACAAAAGGAAGACAATGGTCTTTTGTTCTAAAAAAATAGACAAATTTGACGTCATCTTATCAAAACAATAGGCCTACCCCCCCCCCCATTCCCCAAAAAAATATATGGCGCCACTGGTTGTGGTCTGGACATAACAAATTTCGTCTTCAATTGGTTTCCCAACGGTTGCCAACCGTGTAACCCAAACTAATCTGAACACTGGCTCCCTGTGCTCCAAGTAGTTTAAACAAAGTCGATGACAATGTTAAGGCCTAGCCAATTATATTAAAATCTGCTCACCTGAACCAGGAATCGGTTCTCTTAGTTCTTGCGACTTCTTCTTCAATGTTTCGAAATCAAACTCTTTTCCATCCACATTGTAGAACTGCAAGGACAAATGGATAAGCAATATGAAACCAAATGGCTTTTGAAGCGGAAGTGGCTTATATAGAGGATATGTAGAAATAAAGTTGAAGCAAATAATTAGCGGATGATTTGGCTATATGGGCAACCATCTTATCGCAATGCAACTTCACTAAGAAAAATTTCCGTTTATTACTCAAATGAGTCTTAACAAGAAAATAATTCAAAGGGCTAAATTTCCGCTACTGGTTTAAATAGGAAGACAAAATGAAACATGGTTTGAGCAGAACAATAAAGCGATCAAGGAACATGAAGAAAGAAGAAAGACTAACTGCAGAAATTCAGAGAAGCACAGAATGGAAGCAATTTTTGGAGTAAACATCATAATTGTTAAATAAACATTTCTTTTAAAAAATCTTATGGATAAACCCTTTAAAGTTAACTGGAGACAATTTGATTTTCAAGCTCTTTAAAAAATTATGTTTTTATAGCAACTTTCCAAAGTTGGTTCGATGACTTGCCAAATTTGAGTGTATCTTCAAAGATGCTTCCAGCCACCCGTGTGCTATTGCTTTTAATAAAATTTTGTTGCGAAAGTCTCAAAAGGCTTTAAATATGGCCTTTTGAGACTCTCAGAAGGCTTTAAATATTGCCTTTTGACTCTCAAAAGGGTTTAAATATGGCCTTTTGACTCTCAAAAGGCTTTAAATATTACCTTTTGAGACTCTCAGAAGGCTTTAAATATTGTCTTTTGAGACTCTCAAAAGGCTTTAAATATGGCCTTTTGAGACTTTCGCAACAAAAAGGATTTTATCTAGGGGGCTGTACCTTCTCTCAAGGCGAGGAATTAAAATCCGGTTCTTTGTTTTCTCATTTCAACATAAAGATAAAACGAGATTATCACTGGCCTAAATACCTTTGTATCCTAAAAACGAAAGAATCGAAAAAGTTGAAAATCTTTTACACGTCCCCTTCCAAGCTTATAAATAACAGAAACGCTAAAATCTTTTGGGATAACTGCAAAACAGTTCTACTTACTGTGAATATATCTTTCAACGGCCTGTATTTGAAGCTGGCAAAATGATTCTTAATGCTTCCTTTCTCGCATACCATTCGACGCAAGGCCGACCCGGGCATGAAAATTTGCCACAGCAAGATCGAGAGAAGTAGTAAAAATGTCGTCAGAATCGAAGCGCAAATAATGTTTCCTGCAAAAAAAAAGAAATCATTAACGATGGGCATGACTAAATTTTGTGGTGTGGGAAGTCCACATAACCAAAGTCAAGCAGCTCAACCCCCCCCAAAACCCCCCAACCCCCCCTTTCCCTCTGGGGCTGGTTAAAGGTA
Source organism: Rhopilema esculentum (assembly GCF_013076305.1). The sequence goes on along the minus strand of NW_027019384.1, from coordinate 3,106,737 downwards.
AGAAAAATCAGAATATAAAGAGTCCTTACTTCTCTTTGAGCGCTTCCTTGATTTCTGGATATCATCGATTCTAGCATTGACTCGTCTCTTCAGTGTGCGAAATCGCTTTTCAATCATTCCTTGGAAAATTTCCATGGTAATGGATGCAAGGCAGTAGACAAGATTCAGCTGCCGGAGAGATTGAGTTTCATAAAAAATTGTTTATTTTTACCGATCTGTTAGAAATCACTGAATACAAAGAAATGCAGCGACGCTAAGAAGAACCAGAGACAAGGCACTATGCTTAAAGACAAGAAGATTTAAATAATGATTTCTATTCTTTCGTAACTTGGATTTTCGTTTTGACCCGCTATGCATCTTTAACATGGGCCTAACTCAAGCATATGTAAAAAAATTTTTAGTAGAATTGTCATCAAACCAACATGAAAATTTATCTAAAGGGTATGTGATACGGATGTATAATAAATTTTGTTATGAAGCCAATATCAAGTAAAATTTTCCGAAAAAGGCACATTTGCCCCCCTTTCTCTCTCGCCCCTCTCTGTCATCCCAGAAAATGTTACAACGCCTGCTACGGTTGTGACAATATTTTACTTGTTTCTTGAACTATCTTACCTCGTCCTCGTCTGCATAGATCGTTTGCCAGGCCATTCCCAAGGCGGACGAATCGTTAATCAACAGTGGCTTGCTACCAAGAGTGCTGGAACTAACGGCGACGCCGGGATGGGATGGCGATGCGTAAACAATATCGCCACGTGTAACTGGCCCTCTCACTTTGACGGGGACGATGCCAAACATACATACAGTTTCAGTTCGAACTGCAAAATTAAAGGAAATTCCAATCACATAAAAGCTCCTGTGCACTTGCTGAAGGTACAAAAGGGATCTCTCAAGGAGAGAGGTTGGATGGGGAGAAATAGTTGACGGAAATAACCCCAATCGCGATACGGGGGCTCTGTTTGCTGATGCATATAAAAAAATAGAAAACAATTCTGATATGGAGGTGACTACTAAACACAACAGGGGCGTAACTATGGATAACAAAAGGGGTAGCAATTGACTGAGAGGGGGCCAGTTACCCTCAATCCTTAGGGTAGATGGGTCTCCAGGGACCATTCGTGGGCTACAAAAACAAAGCCGAGGAGGCTCTCCTAATTTCTATCCTACTTAATGTGAAAGATTCCTTCAAATAACAGCAATTGCGCTTAACCTTGTTGGAAACTAGCAACTTTTCGAAAGCAATAAAAATTTTATACCTCCTGGTTTCACCTTGGCCTCCAAATACTGTGATCGGCTGATAACACCTTTCAATACAGCGTCTATTGAGTTCTTTTGCGTGAGCTTATCAAGCACACATTCGCCATCCTTGCGTTCAAACAGGCCAACGATTTCACCTTCTGAGAATGCAGGGTGAGCGTCTGGGTTCTGCAACGTGAAATGATAGGCAATGTCGCCTCGGGATGTCTTGATCGGCTCTGCCACAACCAGGGATCCGATTTCGGCACGTTTTGCGTCCAAGAAGTCGGCTGCGACTTTCGATGCTGTTATCAGCATGCCATCTGCAAAATATATTTATTATTTTAACATTATGATCGAGAAAGTCTCCTAACTAACACCTACCAGAGAATTAAGCATCAATCTGCAAACCCAACGGGTTTTCAATGATAGCATTGCAGACAAAAATGTTTGAAAAAAGGGGAAGCGAAATCAGTTTTGGCATATCGTAAATCCTCGAATTAGCCCCCTGGGGGCTTATTTAATTTTGATATTTTTGGATGGGGGCCTATTCGAGAGGTGCTTTTACGAGGGGGGACTTATAAAATTATTGTAAACATTAAGAAGCCATTATTAAAAGACTTCGTTTAGTAGGAATTTCTTTATGAGCATTTAATTAAATAATACCAGAAGTATGAATTTGCTGTGGCAATTCAATAAAACGCCATAGGCAACCTCAGATGGCAAAAATCATCTAATGGAGGGCTCCAATTCGAGAATTTACGGTAGCAGTGGGGGCTTATTCGAGGGGGGCTTATTTTATTAACAATTTGTAGTTCTAGGGTGAGGGGTTATTCGAGGGGGGGGATTTTTTCGAGGGGGGGAGGCAATTCGAGAAATTACGGTATCCCCATAGCAATAAAAAAATCCAAAGGAATAGATAAATAGGAATCCGACTTGTTTATCAAGTCACCAGAAATCCGTTATGCCATAAACGATAACGATGTCTCGAAGGCTCTAACATACGGAAATAGTTGAAAGTGACGTTCGCAAGAGTTTAAGTTCGGGTTCACAGGGTTTTGGATTAATGTGTGAAGGGAAAACAAACAGCACTGAAGCTGGTATCGGATTCATAAGAACGCCGGGTTTCTTTTTTACGAATGTGTCCGGCTAACTATCCTCAAAACTGGGGCACTGTCTTGTGAACAGAGCTGAAACTGAATCATGCCTTCACGTCATCAAATTACATGTCGGATCTAAACAAATCGTGTATGTAGTGATTCCGGTTAGATATGAGCAGGTCTAATATGTAATGAATCCGGTGAGGAGTGAAAAGGTCCGATAAGTAACGCATCCAGTGAGGTAAGAGCAAGTCTGTAATGAAATGAGTCCGGTAAGTTAGTAGTGAACAGGTGTGAAATTTGATGAGTCCGGAGAGTCCGGAGAGGAGTGAACAGGACTGATCTTTAATGAATTCGGTAAGATTAGAACAGGTCCGATATGTAATGAATCGGGTGAGGAGTGGACGAGTCTGAAATTTAATGAGTCCGGAGAGGAGTGAACAGGACTGATCTGTAATGAATTCGGTAAGGAGTGAACAGGACCGATATGTAATGAATCCGGCGAGGTGTGAACAGTACCGATATGTAATGAATCCGGTGAGATTAGAACAGGTCCGATACGTAAAGAGTCCGGAGAGAAGTGAACAGGACCGATATGTAATGAATCCGGCGAGGTGTGAACAGTACCGATATGTAATGAATCCGGTGAGATTAGAACAGGTCCTATACGTAAAGAGTCCGGAGAGAAGTGAACAGGACCGATATGTAATGAGTCCGGAGAGGTGTGAACAGTATTGATATGTAGTGAATCCGGCGAGGGGTGAACAGGACCGATATGTAATGAATCGGGTGAGGGGTGAACAGTATTGATATGTAGTGAATCCGGCGAGGGGTGAACAGGACCGATATGTAATGAATCCGGTGAGGTGTGAACAGTACCGATATGTAATGAATCGGGTGAGGTGTGAACAGTGCCTAAAAATGCTAACCTGTATGTGACGTGCCGCTGCTGTATCCACTGCTCGTGCTTACATTACTTTTAGGCATATCACCAATCGATAACGAACCTAAAAAATTTGCATATCCATTTGATCAAGCGTGTCCATAAAATCAGATTTAGTCCAAAACACAACAAAAAATTAAAATGACGTGATATAAGTGGCAAAGGTTTCAGAATGCAAAAGAAAACAACTTCATCAGTAACATAATCAAAATTTCAAAGCATTTCATGGGAAGAATAGAGGTCGCCGCAAAAGCAGATGAGATTTAACTTCAAATTTTTGCAATATAAGACGACAATATAATATAAAACCAAAAACCTGTAGAAAATCTAAAATATCTAATAGGTTCGTTCATAGAAATTTGAACTTTTACATAATGTAAACATGATAAGCAGAAGATATCTTATACCAGAACTTGAGCAGGGAGAGAACAGGATTCTAAAATCCCTTTGCGGTCTTTAAAAGCACGACATTGTGCTGGTGAACATCGAATCGACAACAGCTTTGTATTGATACTCTGCGATTTCTTTAAAAAGAAACCTCCATATCGCGGACAGACCCAAACAAAGAAAATGTCGGCCTATAATTCCTTTATTTTGTCAAAGTATCTTGGAAATAATTACTAGACGCTGAACAGCTCCCTAAAAACTGTGTCTCAAATCCTACATGCGTTCATCAAATTGAGGTTCTACAGTACATAAAATGGCATTGAGAGTGATATTTTAAAAAACATTAACCGATAACAAACAGAAAAGTCAATTAATCAAATACCATTAGATTGTGTTGATTCGTCGGTGCCGGTTCTTGCTCGTTTAGCACCCGGTCTCGGGGCTGGTGGCAGTTGATTTGCTTCTAGAATCAAGAAGTTCAATTTTCTAGTCAAATCAGGAACCAAAAAAATCTCTTAAACCAAGCCCCAAAGGAGGATATGCGAACCCGGTTTAAGTGTGCAATTAGCATCAATATTAGTAGCTTAAGGCTGGCTTTTCTTCGAATTTTATCAGAACTCTTGTTTTGCAATTTATTAATTAAAGAACACAATAAAATCGTATTGCAACTGGTGTAATCAAGTTTCTCGGATGCTTAGAAGTGGAAATCTCATGCCATTATTTGGCTAAGTTGCATTTTATTGCTTTTGGTACAAAATATGCCCTCGTAATAATTTGATAAAGGTTTTTAAACTTCAGATGTAAAAATTCCCACTCTTTCAACACAAGTGTCGAAGACTCGAGAAGGTTATGCTAAGGAACGTAGGCCTATGAACAATCACTAGCTGTAATGGCCCTTGTTAACCTTCTCTAGATCCTCATGGCTTCATACATCACATCATAATTATGGTAACAAGAGGAAATTACAGTAATCTTTTTTGACTGAAATACCAAAAATAAGACAACAAGACATAAGGCTGGTTCCAAAACAATTTTCCTTAATTAGAACTCATTCAGCATTCTAAAGATCTAATTTGCATTCTGGCTAAAAACAATTCACCAGAGGGATAGAGCTTGAAGCTTGGTACCTGTGACTGGCTCTTTCTTGTCCGCATCTTTGGCTCTGCCAACGACTTGAAAACATTTTGTATCAGCAAAATTCCATGAGTGATCGACAAAGGTGACCAGGATTTTTAAGTAGAATTTGTTTAAATCTTCGATTTTGTTTTTGGCCAGGCCGTAGACCAATTTTCCATTCACATCATAGACTGAGTCGAGGTTGATATTGAGTATATACTGAAACGTTGTTCAAAATAATGTCAAATTGTCTATTACATAATGACAACTGCCCGTACAATAAGTGACTTTTTACGTATTAAAGCCGACTTTCACTGCGGCAGTATCGCTCGTGTGTAAATTTATGCTGGAGGTTGGTCGTAGCTACCTCGTTAATGAATGCACTCAGATGTACAATGCCTGCCAAAAGTACTTGGAACACCCAGCAATTTACGCTGCATTTGATATCTTTCATTCCTTTCATGAAAAAAATTGCTACTTCCGCCCCCTTCCCCCGAAAACAATGTTGATGATTTAGAGAAATATCATAAAAGAAGCGCAAAAGAAAGTGCCTTCTTAAAATCCTAACCCGTTTGATAGTACACCAACATTGTTCTGTAGAGGAGAGGGGGGTGATTGATTTTGACCTTGGAAATTGATGTCAGTGTTCCAAGACTTTTGGCAGGCATTGTAGGTACTAATCGGCTATCACGACCAAAACAGGCTCTCGACGAATAAAAATGTCGAAAAAGCTTCTTCAATTTCAAAATGATCAATTGACTTAAAACGTAATTTAAAAAGAGCAGTATGTGAGAAAAATTGATAAGGTAAACAGACGCATCACAGTTGGACGGAAAACACAAAAGCGAAAAAGAAATTACATTTTATACTTAGGTAACTAGGTACATTTATAAACCATAATTAAAAAACACACATACACGATCAGAAATTTTTTTTATTAGAATTTTCGCGATCGTGTGTGTGTTTTTTAATAACGGTTTATAAAAACCGAGTTGCCTAAGTATAATTTGTCATACAACACACGGGATTTCTTAAAATCCTTGGCCTAAAATGCCAGTGACCGAAAACATGAAAAGGGTTTTTATCGAAAGGGTTTTCATCAAGAGGGATTTTTCGAAGAGATTTCTAAAAGCGGGCACGTTTCAAATCTTCCTTACAGAAGGCAAACAAAAATTGAGTACGATTTTTTGAGAAAATACAACTTCATGTAAGCAGTTGTCCTAAAAGTTAATGGACGTGGCATAACTGGATTCAGTAACTGAGCAATCGTTTAGCTTTAGTTTTAGTTCAGCTTTATTTTTGCCTTTAAGGGAATTTTAGGATGCTATTTTTGCAAAAATGTTAATGCTTTTCCATCTGAAAGAAGAACTGAATTATACCTCTCCGACTTTTCCTTGCAATGCTTTTACTTCCAGCTCGACTGGTTCATTAACCACGTCAGATCTTTGAAAAGACGGATCAACAACTCTTGCCACAAAACACCGGATTGTGAGCACCTGAGCAACGCCAAGAAGTGTTATTCCTAAAACGATCCTTGAATCCTCAATGCTAAGCCTCTGTTGTGAAACTCCACCGCTTCTTCTCTGCATATAGAAGGAGTTGTATGTTAGCGTAGACATAATACAATACAATTCTAGAAAGATGCGATAGGATAACTGGATTCAGGACAATATATTAAGAGAAAAGGAAGTGACACAGCCACGGCAGGACTCGAGCACACGATGAGCCACTCTGTATGCGGTTGCTCTACCCTAAATCTAAAGATGCAAAAGCATTGTTGTTATATTTCTCATTTAAAATCATTTAAAATAATCATTCACATGGCAATGATGATGAAAAACAGTACCTGGGATTTGATGATTGACTTTGGAAACTTGATGTAGTTGATTTCAAAATTCCTGTTTTCGCTGATAGCTGATGTGTCTACTTCATCGCCAATGAAATCAGCATTTTCAACTCCAAGCACATTTCCATTACAGTAGACATCCTGTGAGCTGTTGAAGTAAATGCTTCCATTCTGCTGTCCAAACAGACCATTGCTTATAAAATCTGTACATGTACTGCTGTGTGAGGGCCCCGAGATGGAGCTGATGATCTCTTTCACTAGCTCATCATCTTCGTAAGAGATGTTGATGTCACCTTGAGAAATAAAAAGAATCATCAATGCTTTTTTGTGAGTAAGCATGAAAGGTCCATTTAATCAGGGTTACTAAGTATCAGAATATGCATGAAGAAAGGATATTTGAAATGTTTCTAAACAAGATTGATGTTGACAAAAGTTAGATCAATATGGAGTTAACTTACCATTCAATGCTGTGTTATTTAAAAATAATCTGTAGAACCTAGAAATTTTTCTGCAAAATTGAATATCTCCAACTCCTCAGGTTTCCTTCAACATTTGAATCTTAGAAACTACCAATAATTGACCATGAGGAAGTTTCCCTTGTTTATTATGCTTTTGAGAAACAAACTGTCTTCCAGCCCTTTTAGCAAGCAAGCAAATAAGCAAACAAAGGGAGACAGTGAAACAAATAAAGTTCAGAATGTGAGCCAGATACATTGATTGTTCTTCCACTATACTTGGAGCACAGCATCTTTGTATTAATACAATTTTTCTGTTTATTGTTAAAGGCACAGCGTTGGCCTGTTTATCAGGGCATTTGTGACAGGTCCTTGACCAATGGTTAAGTCTTGTATGTGTGTATAAGATGCACATTTTTTAAACAGTTAGCCAAGTCAGTTGCCAGATATGGTGTTACAAAGTCCAAGATCTATCCCTGCCCATTCTGTTCAAAACTGAGTGCATCTGCATTTTCATAGTGCAGAGATCAGGGACACCAGAGAAGGGGGCGTGGGGGGGTCAACCACCCCTGTTGCCTTTTGATAGGAGGGGCAAGAGGGGCCAGAGTGCCCTTTTTATTAAAGTGCCCTTGATGCCGGCCAATTGTAATAATCAGAGAGATTTGTATGAAATTCTAATTGTAGTGCTTGAATCATGACGACATTTCTTAAAACTTGTACAATAATTTCTTATGCCAAAAGTTAGCCAATTTTCAAGATATCTACAGAAGATCGAAATAAAATGGCAGTTAGTGGAAAGAATTAGTAGAAGCTGGGAGTTATCTTTCAAATGTGCTTTAACTCAAACCCCCCCCCTTGCCCCTTTGTCATTCCAGCATTCCTGGCAGAGATCCTGATTGAACTGGATGAGGTAGATGCAAAACCTCAACAGCAGCTGCCTGGGCTTATGGGTAGCTCATAACTAGTTGTGATACAGTTAAAGGATCTTGCTGTTTATTTAGAACTAAAGAAATAATTTGGCTTGATCCTTAAATTATTGTAGTTCAAAATAACCTTATTTTATAACCCATGCAACTCCCTATTTAGATGAAAATTAAATATCATATTATCAGGTACATTTTAGAGTTTTGAGTTATGCTCTTAAAATTTCTTCACTAATTATCACAGGAAGGGACCTAAAGAAAACAAATAATTCTAAATTTTACCCACCAGGTGTCACTAAAAACTCTACTCTTGGTAGTTCCAAAAACCGAGTATTCTAGCAAAGCATGTAAGGAGCTCTTGTACTATTCTTGGCACAGTTCAAATAAAAAACTTGTGCAACTTCAAAGTTACAGGGAAAGAGGAGCTTACCATTGTGTGTAGATATCAGTGGTTCTGTCATGGATGAGACTTCTTCCTTTTTAACAAAGCCAAGCATTACCCCAAATCTATAACGAAATTGCAAATTAGTCAATGGTAACTGAACACTTGCGAACATAAATCATATCAAAATAGGCAGCCAAAATTCCAATTGGTCTTACAGAGATATGGAGGGGTCAGGGTGGAATCAATGTGAAGCTCACGCCGGACATACGCCAATAAACAATAGAAAGACAATGGGAAATCGGTAGTCTACGTCGGATATTTCTGGCGTAAGCTACATGGATTCCACACTGGGGGAGGGGGCGGGGGCATTACTCAAAAGGGTCACCAGCACACATAACAGTTGAAATAGTGATGGAGCTGAAGCAGGTATGCAAAGTTTTTTACTTGCATCTTGGGAGTATATAAGTAGAGCTTTCAATCTAGTGAAGACCTATTTAATCTAGTAAAACAAAACCACACTGTTTTTGTGGTTAGGTATCTTTGTTAAAACACAATTTTTCATTATTGTTTGATCTATTTGCATTCAAAAGAGCTCTTTAAATTTTGAAATCTTTTAATTGGCATTTTGTTTCCATAATGCCTTAATAGTGAGCATGAAAACAAATTTTCATATTCATTCAGGGGGCACAGTGGGTAAATGCCCTCCAAACTTTTCATAAACCGAAGTTAAGTGTCTATTAATTTGCAGCTCTTGGGGTACCTCTGCTATGCCCTAATGTACCCCCACCCTCCCACTTTTGAAATGTTTCTGTGCCTATAGGCAAGACTTTCACCTGTTTTGATACTGACTGTAACCAGATTGATGACTGAACTGAACTGAAAAATATTCTTAGAAAGGTTAATTTTAAAGTTGTCTTAAAAAAGGTAAATTGATCCTCATCATTCTAAAATGACTGTTTGTAAATAATGGGTCACCCAATAGTAGAAAAATACACATCTAGAAAGAATTATTGCAATTGAAGGGATGATTCCATATGCATCATAACACTACCAAGTATACACGGGGATTTTTAGTGTCATTAACTAAATTCTAAACCATTTATTTCAATTTTGACCCTAAAATTTGTAAAATTTTGACACAATCCGCAGTTTATAGTTGCAATTTGACGACAAAGGCTCTGACAAAATAAAATATCTGCTATTTGTTAACTTTTAAGTTATTTCTTTAGAAAGATGCGTGATATCATAAGTGTTCAAGTAAGTGCCATTTGACAAATGACATTCGTCATAATTTTCTGTAACGTCAATTTTCATAATCTGTTTATTTACAATCAAAACTGAGTAGATTTGGTTCACACATAGAATGAATAAATCATTGTCAAAAAAGTAATATATTAATGGGAATATACTACAGGTCGCAAAAGTAACAGGTATTATTGACTGGCCAAGGAAATAGGAAGTTCGAGAAGTAAATTCCGGCCATTGTACGGACAGGGCAAAATATTACGACATAGCCTCCATGTTTGACCTAAACAGCAACAAAAATACGAAAAATAGAAGAAAAGTATACGTTCTACCTTAACAAAAACGTTGAATATCCTTTCCACTTCGCTGGCAGTCAATACATAAAAAATTCTCTCAACTTTGTCTTGAGGCCAACTAGACTGGAAGCTCAGTATTGCACCTTCGCGGTGGTACCACAGAATACACTGTTCAAATGTCTCGATGACGTAATGACAATGATTAAACGATTAAAAAGGTTTAAAGACCAACAGAAGGATGCAGTTTCATCTTCAATGGTTCCTTACACACACTTGTGCTCACTGCATGCATCTCTTTTGGGCTTCTCTCTGCGGTTTTGCCTGTTGACATACGTATCCAAAGTAATTGTTGGTTCGTATTGGCTATCTACTTCCTTGTTCGCAACATGATGGACAATCGACACGAATGACGTAATCTTTACCATTCTTCTGGCCTTCCTGTCTCTTCGTGCCAGAAAATTTAGTCCCTGTCAAATAAGTCTCGACTTCGGGTTCAGCCCCCCCCCCCCAATAATTGTCAGACTGTAGTATGTTTCCTTTATAACAGTGTACTGAATGAGAAGGAAAACAATGGGCAGCCCCCCCTCCCCAATGTGAATTTCGTTCCGACGGCACTGGGGTTCATTATAGTTTAGCGATTACCCAGATTAAATTCGAGTGCAATTTGACGCTTACACCTTATAGATATTGTCAAAAATACCAAAGTCAACGAATATCGGAGCAAAAAAGGCACGGTATATCGGACCCCTAATGAACTCACTGACGTAGCTGTTTCGTAGTGAAATAAGCTGGGGGCAAGCCCTTGCTTTTATCAAGGGTAAGACACAAATTGCATTCTACATGCAACATGCCAGTTTTCTGTGTGCTCTCAAAGTGTCTCAAAATTCTTGGTTCCCAACGACGTTTTCTGTGCTGTAAGCTTCACGTGGTTGGCACTGTTCATTTATGAGTTAATTTGTTTTGATTATTTATATATTTCTATGACTTGGTTTTGCTACGACAGTGAAAGTTCATAGGCAAAAAACTGAAAGAGCTTTGCGCCACGCCGCTACGCCACTTCACAAAAATTCAGTGTGCGCCTCACGCCAGCAGATGCTTATCTCACGCCGACGCCACGCCAAAACAACCCAACTCCACGAAATAGATCTTCGGGATTTGCTACAAGGAATGCACACTGGCTTATCGCTCTTGAATAAGGACATTTCACAGTAAACTATGGGAGACAAAAATTAGCAAGATTAAAAAAATCATAATTAGTGTAACAAAATACTTACGTTGTTCAGTTCGTCAACTACGTTTTGGTATTGGTCGAGAATTTATGCCAAATGATATTTTCAAAATCCAAACGCAAGAATGATTTAAAAGTTTCGCTTTCCATTCATCAGCTCAGATTGCACGCATCAGACATCCTTAAGTTCGAATGTTCCTCATACACTTTTGTTGACCTTGTTTCTAATTTTCCGTTGCTTGAACCAACCTGTTAATTAACCAGCAAACTGTTGATCAAATCCAGAGTTTCAATAGAGAATCCGCAAGGCAATATGGCCTGTTTCTCTTTTGATGGAATTAGAAAATGACAGTGACTAAAGTGTTGGCGCGGGAAATTACCTTTTCCCAGAAAATAAGAAATTGAAATTACTTTAAAATCATTGTTTCAGCAAGGTTATCCTTTAATCTGTGTCCATTTTCAAGAAAAACATCTTTCTTTCGTGACTCTACAGCTATTCGAGGGGTCAGCAGTCGCTGATTGGTCAAAACAAGGAACCAATCAAACACAACATTCTTCCTCTAATTTTGCTTTCGATCCAAACCTCAGTATGACTCAGCCACTTCTCAGGAAAAACAACAAAGGCCGTAAATTTCTTTATTTCTGAGACGACCAATTAAAAACAAAACCTCTAGAAGTGGAAATACTCTACCCAAGGAACGGCATGACATGTACTTTTCTCAAATGTTGAATCGAATGTAAACAACACGAACGCCTTTCTTACTTGAGCATTCAGAACAATTAGAAGCACCATCTTTAGTTGCTCGCATATTTTCTAGTTGAATTTGATGATTTCAAGACTAAGAAAAAGAAGTGGACGTAAATGCGAGGCTGGAGGAACACCAATAATTCTAGGATCTTATTCGGAGAGTTTTTCTTGTATTGCACCTATAAGGCCTGGTTTCTATAAAGCCGTAAGGATGCCGGAGCCAGTTTTCTGTCATTTTCTATCTTCCATGCCCTGCTATCGCAGTCATCGATTCAAATGGAAACATCTGAATCTTGTGCCGCAACAATCGTGCCTGAAGTGTCGCAAGATACCGCTTACTGTACCGGTCGTCTCCAGAAGAGTTGAAACGATCCAACATTTTACAAGTCGTTACGGTACCGCAACCGTAAAGGTTGCGGCTTCCGGCGGTCCCGGGAGAGGTGGTTTCCATTTATGTTGAAATGGCTGCGGCATGCCGGGGAAAATGGCTGCGGCATTACGGGGAAAATGGCTGCGGCATGCCGGGGAAAATGGCTCTAGCAATGGCTGCGGCAACCTTACGGTCTCTTACGGCTATATCGAAACCAGGCAAAAGAGAATTGAAATATTTATTGCAATAACTTAGAAATACGCTGGTATATTTACTGAACACGTCTGTAGAAAAACAACGCAAGCCTCAAAAGCAAGACCTACGTTAAGGCTATCGTTGCTTGGTCTCTCTTGATATCTTTATTCTTATAAGCATTGGAAGCTATAGCTTGTATATAAATTCTAATATGAGTATTAAAACGAGATTCATTTCATCAGACAATTTCAGTGAAGTATTTATCATTTGAACGAGCAATTTTTAAGCAATTTTTTGACAAAAAATTGGCTATAGAATATTTTAGTTACATAAAACGTCGTAGACGATTTAGTCTCATCTTTATCCATATTAGAAGGGGTGACATATATAGTTCGGATATAAACTATTCGAAAATGGGGCAAAATTAGATGATGATCTAAAGATTTCCAAATAAGGCAAGGCCATAGAAACAATTCCAGGTAAACGAGAAGGTCCAATGAGTTGGGTGACCCCTAAAAGATCAGCAGGCTCTCAAGTATTAGCAAAATAAAATATTTGCTAGTTTTTATCTGAATGCATAAAGCATTAAAAGAGCCGGCAAGCTTAGTTTCATATATACGATCCCTGATGGAAGAAAGACACCCTTTAAGGGGGAAAGAGGATATTGTCTTCGTAGATCCAAATGGGATTTTGACTTGCCAAGCAGAACCATGGAATGTAATTTTTGTGCTTGGACTGACGAATGAATGAACAGTTTATAATATATCCATTTGCGGAAAATAAGCCATTCATGGTTGCTTTTTGTACCAAAATTACGCAATTCTATATGCATGTTCGTGTTTCTAACTTAGATGGTTATTACTCAGTTAAATTACTCACAAAAATGTGTTCTGCATTTGACTAAATTCTACTGCCTTTTTCACAATCTGTTCTACAATTTCCTGAAATGTTCTTTGTTTGTCAACATCCTGCTACAAACTTTTTAATGAGCAAGTGAATCTTCTTGATTGCTCAGCCATTCTTATTCTCTTCTACTTCATTTGCCAAAAAACTGATTTTCAAAAAAAAATTTCCGAATCATGTTGGATTCGGAGGCATTTAATTCCTAGCACTCCATCATTTTATCCAATGGGTATCTAAATACATAATTACACGCTCCGACAGAAGTTTTTTCGCATCACCGATAAGATACAAATCCATCAAAAATGATGAACTAGGATCAGGGAACACGAATTTTCTTATCTGGGATGTCCTGATTTTTCCTTATGTCATCGTCATTTCTAATTTAATCTAACCATTAAAAAACTCGGGGAAAGCACAAAAAATTCTAAACTGTACGGCTAGCACTACTTTAGAGGCAATTTCTATATAAACACAAAGCTAAAAATGGTTTAAAGTTGAGAACGAATTAAGAGCAAGCTGAGGCTGAGCTACTGTAATATGAAGTTTGAGCAGTGTTTCATTTCAAAATTTGAGGAGCTTTTTGCCATCTAGGGGTTTTTTCCAGCCAATTTTCATCCTTGTCGCCAAATAAAAGGATGTCTCACTCACTTTGTTGGCAAATAAGGCCTGAAAACTTCCCTAAAGCGCAATAGCTATCTATTGCACTGCTTACACGTTCATAATTTAAGAGCAAGTTAAGAACAATCCAGCCTCAGATTTTTAAAAAAGTTAAAAGCAGTCAGCCTGAACTTCAAATCGCTCGTTCTTATAAAAAAGTGTAGTTATTATCCCCTTACCCCTTATCATATTGAGCACGCTTAACACGTCCCAATCCACAATATTTGAAGGCTAAAAAACCCCTGTTTAGGATAGCTAGCCCCCGTCTGATTTAAAAACTGAGATTAACATGATTATACATCTAAAATTTTACTTCGAGTTGCCTTGAGCTCTTGCACATTTTCTTTATCAAGGGTTTAGAATCTTTTATTTCTTCAATCCAAGAGTTTTATGTTAAGTCTTGTAATGGCCAATGTTTTAATCTGTCTTTGGATTAAACAGGGCTTGATCGAATCTGTGCAATCCCTTTTAAATCGTTTACTATATATGACAGTCTCCTCGGGGGGTAAATACTTTTTAGCAGTAAGGGTGGGGAGGCTAAATCTGTGAAAAGAGTATTTTTAAGCATTTAAATAGCAGTGCCGTCAGAACGAAATTCATATGGGGGAGGGGGGGGGGCTGTCCATTGTATTGTCTCCTATTCAGTACAATGTTTTAAAGGAAACACAGTACAGTTTTGTTTTGAACTTGGCCACCCCCCCCCCCTTTTATTTCCCATTTAGAGCATCTACTAAATATTTCCACTAAAAAACAATCCACATTCGTCAATTGCCATAAATTACTGCCGTTGTCAACCACTGTATAAAAATAATAAAAATTTAAGAATCGTTTGTATATTGGAGGATATAAGAGAAATGTTATCATTAGATCAAATAACATTCTTGTGACAAAAGCATCAATTTTTTTTCTAGCAGATGAACAAATGATGTAATTAAAGGCAACATTAAAATATATCCAGGCCTCTGAAAGATTTTGTTAAGTAGTTTTAGAAATCTTCTTTGTCTTTCATTTTTGTTTTGTTTTATCAATGAATTTTTTTGTTTAACTTGAAAATTGTAGTTGTTATTAATTATTAGTAATCTGTAACATTGTTTAATGTAAAGAAAATATGTTTAATGTAATGGTCACAGGGTTGCTATATATTTCCATGCTCCCTGTGGCATCGTCTTGTAGTTTATCTGTTTTGTAAAACTTTATGAGAATATAAATACATATATACATATATAGCTATAAAAGATGCATTTTGTATTCCCGCTCTTTCCCAGTTTGAGGGAATTAGAGACACTGTTTTGAAATATTTTGATCGTCGTAACTATTGCTAGCTATGCAGAAAGCGAGTAAAATTTTGTTTGGTCCTTGCCAGGCTCTTCTCAAAATCTTCCTTGTACTAAATGGTCACAGAAGAGAATTCAAAAATAAAATTTGGATATCATTGGAAATGCGTTTGTGTCATCGATGGATTCAAAATTTATCGAAGAATTTTTCGAGGAGGGACAATTTGAAAGACCTTAATCAAAACAGACTTGTTGCATCTAAAGCTAAATCTAAAGTTTATCTTTAAAGTGATTTCATCAAGTTTTCTGCACCTTCCTTGTACATCTTTTTCAAAAACTAGGGGACTCCCCAAGACACCCCTATTTCGTAAATCTTTGCGCAGCTGAGATTTGCTTGCAGCATAAATGGCCCTGGGTCACTAGTCATTGAGTCATTATCAAATAAGTCGTTGCTGTTTAACTACAGCTGAGAAATCGTATGACGTCAGAAGGATCCACTTGCTCACTGAGAGTGTCTCAAGATGAAGAAAATGTCGATTGAATGCAACGATCTTAAACATTTGCTACTCATGGTGACAAGGGCTTGTTCCACTCTTTCTCTAGGGGCCTTTCTTTGATTGCAAACATTTTCTAGAGCTTAGTGATTCCAAAAATCATTTCAGTGTATCTAAGCTGGTCTCGAATCCCATATATTGAATTATTTTAAACAAAATTGCATTTTAAGACAAAGAAATAAATAAACATACACGTGCAACCATTTTTAAAAACGATACACTCAAGCTTATATCAATCACTAGCCACAGAATAGGCTATGTTACATTGTGGCACTTTTACTAATTACATCAGACAAGGCAATACCACTTGAGAGTTGCTGTGATCCAGCACAGCTTTTCCTTTAATAGGGTACTCATCGATCCCCAGGGGTAAAAAGGGTGACAAACAATGTTCTTCGCACTATAGTATCTGCACCACTTCATACAGGAGCTTGAGTAGAAGTACAGATGAGTGCAGGAAACATCGGCAGCAAACGCGCTGGGCCCAGCAGCTTTGTCACCACAGGCGCAAACCTTGAGGTTCAAATAGTAATGGAATCCTGAAAATTTAGTAATATTTTGTAAGTTAGCAAAGTCATCATTTCAAACTACTAGCAAAGTTGTACCTTACGTGGACAAATTGCCATATTTGTCAAAATACAGGCAACGGAGTGACAAGGTCCATAGCATTGGAGGGGTGAAATATCTAAATAAAAGTAAAGGTGGGGCATTCTTAACGACCCCGCCTTTTTAAACAATTGATAATGCTTTTCTATTCAGATTAGCTTTCCATACAAAGATTGGGGGCATTTCTTAGGCCTATATTAGCAAATCTACTGCTGATATTCAATAATTGTGATCCATTCCACCTGTGACAGAAAATCTTTCTTTTTGATGATTTAAACGTTCTGACTAAGTGGCAAATTTCCAAAATGTTTGGACAAATTTGGTTCTTTAGGGGAGGCTGTAGCCCTCCTGCTCAATTGACTGCAGACCTGCGTCTTTAGACTATGCCACTGGATGAAGAGGCTCTTTCATAAAGAGGTTACCTAAAGATGGTCTGGCTGGTTGTAGAGCGTGAGATGGTGGGTGGCTGGAAGCCATACCATGTTTTTGTAGCTTTCAAATTACAATGTATAACGGGTCTTGAATATTCTTGAAATAAACTGTTTAAAAATTGCTTAATTTTAAAGAAGATAAAGTACATAGATCCTAACTGACTTTAACAGTGTCAGAAAAAGTGATTGGTCGAGGGCAGTGGCGGATTGAAGAAGAAAGTTTGGCAGAAAACGGGGTCAGTCTGCAACAGAGTGCAGGCAGCTTGCTATACAAACAAGGGTTTCGATTGTGCTCAGCTCAGTTCCCCTTAAGCAAGTCTTTGGTTGAAAGAATTCTGTCTGGCAACCTTCGAATATGCTATAGATTTTTTCCGTGAATGAGAAATGATGAATGGACTTAGTCGATGAATGGTTTGAATGGTTTCTGTGCAAAAAGAATCTTTGACACAAATTCAAATATGTTCGGTGTATTCATGGGTGTTATAATTGGTGTGGTGAAGGGTATGGCTTCTAGACATTGCCTACATCACAGCCCCTCCTAACCTCCTAGGACAGCACCCCTGTACACATTGGACTGCACATCTGCCCCCTTCCATTAAACTTGAGAATTAGATTTACCTGTACTGTTAATTGCCTTTGCGCCCCCAAGGTCAGTTTTCTTTATAAGCTTTTCCCAAGTAAATTCGATTCCAGAAATTTTGGTTTCCTACAAGTGCAAAGAAGAAATTTCATGACTGGAAGACAAAAATGTCTGGTGACTAGAAATGATGAATTATATATCTCATAGCTTGAGAAACACCTGTTCTGAATAATTTGCAATAAGAAATAGAAGGTTGTCCAATTTACTCAGTTTTTTCTTCAATTTCTGAAAGACACCGTGATAACTTTGTTAGGCATTAAAAAGAGAGTTTCCAATTAAAAAACTTGTTTTAATTATTTCTGAATGCCAGAGCCATAACAGTAGGGAAAAACAGGGCTTGTGCCACCCACTTTAAACTGGGGGATCTATTGAAAGAAATGACCCTCTTACCCCGTATCTTCCCTCATGGCAAAAATGTTTGATAATGTTTCGTTTATGAGCTTTGGTTAGACTTCTTTGCTATAATCTACCTACAGGTTTACTCATCTGAAAATTTGAGATAATCTTTTATTTAGCAAAAAGAGTGGGACATGGCCACCCTGGCTCCCCTAATGCACAGGCCACGAGTAAAAGAGAGCAGTTGAACTATTACCTTGTATGCTGTGCTCAATTCTCTGTACGAAAACGAGGCTTGTTGCTTAGCAATCATCCCCTGTCTGCATTGCCAGTACTTGAAAGCAGAGCATGGCACGAAAAGCTGCCAAAAAAGAATCGCAAGCAAAGAACAGAAGACGAAAGAAATGCCAAAGCAAAGACGCAATCCTGTCAATAGAAATAGGTAGATATCAATAAAATAACATCGACGTTTACATTCTCGTTCAATTCCTTTTTTCCTCTATTCATTAGAAAAAATATGCCGAAACTACCCATGGAAAAAGGCAATGTCTTGAGGGAAAAGATATATGAAGAATAATTCAAACTTTACTAATTCTTTCGTATCAGCTATTTTATTTCGATCTGCTGCGGGCATTAAGGATCTGGGGTAACTGGCAAATGGACATGCTTACTCGAATCTAACGTCGCAATTTAGAAAATATGATTGATACTCTATTGAAAAGAACATGCACAGTCACGATAATTTAACAAATACAGAATGACAGTTTCAGGGGCATGTAAAGGACACAATGGCCCCCTTTGCTTCTCTATCAAAATGTGAGAGGGGTGTTTACTTTCCGTGTCTTCTTTCCGGCGTCTCTCTTCAGAATAAATGCGTCTCATTAAAGAAACTCGTCTCTCCTCGGTGTCAGGTACAAGAAATCATGGTTAGAAGACCTTAAGGTGCCATGCATGATATTAAGGAGACATCTGTTGTTACTTACTTTTATGTAGCCTTTTCCTTGACTTCTTAATGCTGTCCACTTTGCTGTCAATATTTCGGTTTATTTGTTTCATGTTCCTGTCCATTAAGTTTCCAAAAACTTCCATGGTTAATGAAACCAAACTCTCAACCAAATGAATCTATGGTTAGAAAAGTACATGCAACTTTGATACTGCAATGATAACTCAAACCTGCACCTAAGTTTCTATTCGCATTCGTATTGGTTAATATGAAAAGAAAACTTGATATTTTGCTGTGATAAAAATAAAATAAAATACTCGAACAGTCTTGAAATGGTTATTATATTTGTCGCCAAACGTGATTTCGAACTAAAATAACACTGATTTATCTGTGCTTTTCTTTGTGTTATAACATAATTGCAGGTTATATCTTAAAAAATCATTTTTCAAAATTTAAAATCCGAAAAACCTTTACTAAATTTGCTAATATAATGAGATTTCCAAGTTTGTGATCAAAATGTCGAAATGTAAGGAAACCTCGTCGTAAAAGCCTCCAGAGGTTTCCAGCGCAATTCCAATCAATGCATTGGGTATGGTTTGTGAATTTTTCAGCTGCCTGCCACTAACAGCCACGCCAGGTTCAATTTCGGAGCAATAAAGAGCTTCTCCGCTCGCAACAGAACCTTTAACACGCACGGGAACCACCCCAAACATGCAAATTGTTTCTGTGATACCTGCAAACAATTTGATATTTGAAATACATTGAGTAATACGATTGGAAAAAAATATAACTTTACAGGGCCGACAGGTAATTTGTTGGGTTTAGAGGGGAGGGGGAGGAATCAACTGGAAATGAAAACTAGCTGCAACTTGTGGCTTCAATGCAGGGTCGAAAGAAGACAAGTTGACCAGAAGGACCATAGCTACATCTTAAAGCCAACCTTTTTCAAAACTTACTTTCAGATCTAATTGCAAAGATGAAAGTACATCACCAGCTTCACAAAGTCATCAACCTTTTCTGTTACCAACAGAGCTGTGTGTGACCAAATGGGGGGGGGGGAGGAGGAGGAGTGGCTTTGGGAAGATGTGGCTTGGGGAGGCTTGGGGGAGTGGCTGGGGGGAGTGGCTTGGGGGAGGGCTTAGGAGTGGCTTGGGGGAGTGGCTTGGGGGAGTGGCTTGGGGGAGTGGCTTGGGGGAGTGGCTTGGGGGAGTGGCTTGGGGGAGGCGGAGTAGCAATTAAAACTCATTCTCTTCTCCATTTCGATACAGACGAACAAGGCAATCTTTTTAAATATTAGCTATTGTTAGAAGCATCTCTTGATAAACTGGGTCGCCAGCTAATCAGTTTTACAGGCAAATCAAACATTAAATCGATCTGAGCCAATTCGCAAGCAGAGAAGTTAGGCACCCCTCTCCAAAGACCGTATAGCAGATTACAGATTGAGAGGGCTAAATATGCTTAAAACATAGAGCAAGGTAATTTTTGTTAGGTTTAAATTATATTTTGGAAATACTGGGGGAGTCTAAAGCCTTCTCAGCCACACCGCTTCTGCGATCCCTACCCCTCTAACTAGGCATAGGTCCTAAAAGTCCAGTTTAATACCCCAGCTGTAAAAAGGTCGTTTACTCGAAGCACTTGAAGGAAACTATGCTGCAAAGCAGTGGCGGAAATTCGTTCTTCAGCTGGGAGCGCAATGACCACAAAAACAAGCAAATATGCCGACAAAAGCGTGTCTTAACAGCTTGGTTTTTTGGAGTTCAATGTACACAGATGCTGGGGCTAAACATGCCCCCCCCAAGGTTTTTTAGGTTTGTACTGCGAAAAGACCTAAAAACCGTTTTCTCTCGGTTTAGCGAACTCCCGATGTAACAAACTATTTTCATGTTCCCTTCAGAGTTCGTTATATCGGGATTCCACTACATATCTTACCACTGGCTTTGGTCTTTGCTGCAATATAGTGCGACCGTGTTATCACACCTCGTGTGATCGACTTTTGTGCATTTCTGCTGGACAGTTTGTCCAACACTGCTTCCTTATTTATCCCTTCGAAAATGCCAACAATTTCACCTTCCTTAAAAAAAGGGCAATCGCTAGGATTTCTGATAACAAAATGATACGCTATGTCCCCTCGTGGGGTATTTATTTGTTGCACTCCATACAGCTGTTCGATAAACGCTGTCTTTGATCTGATTTCTTCACTGACAATTTTTGAAGCTTCGATGAGTTTCTCTGCAAAAATAAAGGAAAAATGACTTATTGATCTATGGCCTGAGACTAAAGCCGCTCTTACACGGTCAGTTTTTGTCGAATTCGATTATGTCGAATCTAGTTTTGCTTCAGATTTGTCGAATCGAATGCCCCTTTTTACACGATCAGACTTTGTCGAATAAGATAAGATTCAAATGCCTCAATTCTGTTTATGAAATGGAGTTGGTTGCTTCAGCTGCCAGAGATATTGCACTGGTATTAAAAAAACGAAGAAATAAGAGGCGAAAACGAAAAAAATGGACAAAAGAATGGCTGAATCAATGTCCTGTACGAACGATTGTCGAACGTTTGGCTGAACGATCCTAACCCCTTGGCCTCCTGACCCCTTGGCCTCCTGATCCCTTGGCCTCCTAACCCCTTGGCCTCCTGACCCCTTGGCCTCCTGACCCCTTGACCTGCTCCCACTGCAGAGTATTTCTTTGTTTACGAAAAGGCACTGATCTTCTTTCCTAAACAAAAAATGTTTGAAGTTCAAGCCACTCAAAACAGGCTATGAAAAACTGTCATTCACCGTTTTATACGAATATCTTACAATATATAATACCATTGAAAACAAAATTAAGAGCATCAAACTGGAAAATGCCAGCATCTGTTACCTCTACAAAGGGAAGTCCTCGGCCCAGCAGACAAAGGTTCGCCTTCTTTAAGGAACTGTAGAATTCTTTCCAGTGAATCTAATGCATAAAAACCACTTTGATTAACAAAGATGAAAGTTAACATAGGGGATTATGAATACAGATTCGAATAGCACAACCAATACCTTTGTAATGTGTATCAAAGTTTGTCATCATCATCATAATAAGGTACATTGTTACAGCCCTAAAGATACAAGAGGGTTTGCATATCATCACAAAACATTGGAGTTTGCTGAATTGGTTGCTGATTAAACAAATAACTATTTATACCGAACGGGTGTTTGAAATGTCGAGAGCGTTTGGCCAAGGCTAAACAAATGTTGGATTTTTAAGTTGTATGAACGTTAGCAGAAAATCATTTCATGAATACCGTTCCGCTCCTTGCCTTCGCGGCAAAAACTGATGAAACATCGCCTCAGTCCTATTCTGCATATATAACTGCAACCAAAACACTTTTTTAACAAAAATACCTTAAATTTTTCCAGCCTCAATATTCTAAAGAAAACTTTCATTTTCAGACTTAATATTTTCTTATCTTTATTTAAAATCTGATATGATATGAAAAAGGCGTCTACCACAATTGAATCTCGATAAGCTAACCTGCATGTGGCACAGTTTCAATTGAATCTGATTTTCTCTTTTTGCCATGGCCTAAAATGCAGAACCATGAAATACTTCACATACTGTCATTGCCATCTTAACTGGCACAAAATAAAGAGCGTTCCATCAACTAGTATGACAAGACAAGTTGCAAGCACTTTTGCCAGTATAGATTGTGTCTTAATAGTGCCAGCGGCATACCTTGCACAGAAATAATATACACAAGTCATTTGCAAAATGATAGAATCACCAAAATAAGCCTGCAACTCTTGAAAACCATAGCTAGCTTGCTTTCAAAATCATTTCAGCGTCCTTTACAAATCCATAAGCATTCTCCTCTTGAAAAGTTTACAGAACATAACATGTGTACGGCTTTTAAAGAAACTGTCTTACTACTTAACATCCGGTCAAGCCATTGCATTTTAATCAGTTAAGCCATAAACAAACGTTATTTTACCATTGGCGTTTGAAAAAGCTAGAGGTTGGTAAGCAACTTGCTCGAGATGATCTCCTTCGTCTGGTTCCTTTTGACATGACACTTCTTTCATTTTCCCAACGATTTTAAATGGCTCTGTATTCTGTGAACTTTTTGAGCCATCGATGAAGATAACTTCAACCCGCAGAAAAAACAGATTCCGTTCCTCAGTGTTGCTCTTTGCTAAAGCATACACCGGCCGACCGTCCTTCGAGAATACTGAGTCCAAATTGATTGTCAGCTCATACTGCAAAATATTAGATTTCTTATTAAACCTCAATCTACCCAGGGTGCCATTCCAGGAAAACTCAGGGAGGGCATAGCTTCCTTTCAAATTCTCAAAGACATTTTAGGGACCAGCCCCCCTGTAATGAGCACATATTGGACTAAGAACTTGTGTCACATACCCACGTAGCGTGAAATTTACTTTTTATTTGAGATACTCATGCTAAAATATTCAATGCAAAAAATTGTCGAGAAAATGTGATCTTATCTCCTGGCTAGCAAGGGCAGGTTAGCCTGTATTCCAGACCCTTAAACGTTCAAGTTAGGGATCTGAAGAACAACGAAGAAAGATAAAATTTGGAAAATAAACTCAAATCCTCATGATTAGCAAAATTTGTGAGTTGGTTAATAAAAACTACAAGAAAATGGTAAATGCTTTCGGCTTTTGCTGTAATTCATTTGCTAGGTTAATCCTACACCTACAATGCCTGCCAAAAGTCTTGGAACACTGACATCAATTTCCAAGGTCAAAACCAATCATCCCCCTCTCCCCCACGTAACAATGTTGGTTTACTATCAAACGGACTAGGATTTTAGGAAGCACTTTCTTTTGCGTTTCTTTTATGATATTTCTCTAAATCATCAACATTGTTTGAGGGGGAAGGGGGCAGAGGTAGCAAATTTTTTTCATGAAAGGAATGAAAGATATCAAATGCAGCGTAAATTGGTGGGTGTTCCAAGTACTTTTGGCAGGCATTGTAGGTGTAGGATTAACCTAGCAAATGAATTACAGCAAAAGCCGAAAGCATTTACCATTTTCTTGTAGTTTTTATTTTTATTGTAGCTAGTTTGAAAATTTGCAATTATTTATTGTATTTGCTTAACATGTTAAAAATATTGAATGTTAAAAAAGAATAAAATTTCAGTTCATAAACACCTCAAAAGATAGAAGTTCAGTACCTTGTCGCATGTCGGGTGCTTCTTCTCAACTTCAAGCTCAACAGAACCAATTGGCGGGTTTACTATCTCTTTGATTCGTTTTACATACACTTTTATGTCAGCAACCTGTGACAGTGTAAGCATTGCTATTTCTATAACGACTGTGGAGTCCTGCTTCCGAATTCTCTGCATTGATTGGCCATCCGCCCTTTGCTTGATAAAAGAGGGTAGAATTAGAAGATTCTGATTGGATTATTTGAACAGAATCATATTCAATAGAAAAATAGAATCAGTAAGAACGAGATACAACGCCCACAAGAGATGCTTATGAAACATATCGATAGAGCCCAGAAAAAATGAGAGCAGACGTCCAGTTCCGTCTATTGCACGCGCGAATCTCCTGATCTGATTGCCTCCTCGTAGCTTGTTCACGCTAATGAAACTTTAGGTGTAGGATCAAAGCCTACTACCGGGGGGAAGGGGGGGGGCGAACTTTATTCTCTGCGGCCAACGTGATATCAAAATACGCATACATACGCAAGGTCACGTGGGTGCGTACAAAAAGTTGGAGGTAGAGGTCGGCCTTAAGATACTGAGGAAATCTAATGAAAAACACAAATTGTTTTGGAGGGCCCCTTGACAAACAGCAACGCTGAAAGGCAACCCTCCTTGAATATTCTAAATCAAATTAAACCAAATGAACCAAAAAACCACGCCTAGACCCCACCTGTTTTGTCTTCAGGAGAACAATCGCTTTTTTAGGGGGGTCCAGAGGGCCATAGCTCCAGACCCCACGCCCATGGTAGCCTGAAGTTTGCCCGGAACGTAAGAAAAAAGATGAAAAGTTGTTAAGAAAAAGGGCATCCGCTGATGTTTCGACCCCGGGCTCCGCACCTCTTAAATCGCCCCTGCAGGTGGGTATTCCAAAGTTTAGGAAGAAAACAACGAAAAGAGATGAACAATGCCCAAGACCACCACGATGCAATGTCAAATAGAAAGGGAAGGGAAAGCACAGAATAAGGTTGAAGAAAAAAACAAGCAATGTTTCGTTCTGGCTTCGAACTTATTGTCTTCAATTCAATCTCTTATCAGCCCACAACCCAGTCCAAGCCCCAAGTGCCGAACCCCTCAAAGTTCTGTCATACTAGTCCCATCCTGTGTTAAATCATCTCGAAATCTCTAAACCCCTCTTGAAATTCCGAAAATCAAAAAGTCCCTTTCTAATACCCATGCTAACTTTATTTGTGTTCAAGCATCAACATAAATTTGGCAGATTTGAAAACCTGGATAAATACTCAAGTGTTCCGATCTTCCCATTTTGGGAAACGGGCAAGAGAGAGTCTAATAATGAATGAGGCAACTCCCCCTTATGGAGTGACAGAGCATGCGTACGGAACGAAGTTATCATTACGCATGCTCTATGACTTCAGGACGGGGGGTTGCCTCACTCATTTAAAGATTTTCGGTCGCTAATCTTCCCAGCAATCCCTTTGTTGTTTACAACAACAGCCTAACATGAATACTTTTTCTTGTACGATAGCCTAATGGTACCTACTTGTGATTTTAATACGTTCCTCTTGAACTGTATGTAGTGCATCGTAAATGTCTCCACGTCCAAAGCTGCATCATATACTGGGTCAAGTGACTGTTCTGATTCGGATGAAATAAGATAAATCAAATTAATTGGTGCGATCATCTGTAGAAGATAAGGATATTAAAGCATGGCTTTTTACTTATAATGGCACACAAGTAACAGAGGTGCCTTTTGCTTAAGTGGAAGAAATCTAAGAGATATGAAAAGTGTATTTTTTCTTCTAAGTAATTAGTGAAAAGTATTGGTTTCAACATTGACAATGCTGCATTCTGTAGGGCCCTGAATAAAGCTGGGTCTGAATTCACAAGGTTTTCCTTGGGTCAATGCCCGAGTATATCTGTCTTCTCATTTGCTTGTACACTGTATTATATGAATATACTCGGCTGGTATTTGCGTGTGTTTCAATGTGCATGCATTCGTTCCTTGGCGTCAACGTGCATTCCTATAAAAATGTGCATCTTCTGTTGCATGTGGCTCCGTGTCCATATTGATCTTACGTGTGCATACTTGCCTGCGTGTTCGGTTACTCTCTTGCGTATATTCATTTACCTGTATGCGTGTATTTAAGTGTACGCGTGCTTTCTCGTGTGTAAATGTATCGATCCGTGCGCGTGTTCCCGATTATGCGTGTATTTGCGTATGCGTGTCGTTACAACGTGTAATCAATGGTACTAACCTTCACTTGCCAATGCATCATCGTGCAACAATGGAGTTCGCATTGAGTTCAATTCTTCGTTTGTCCTTATCATTGTCATAAACTATCTGGCTACTAGAACAAGGCAAGCAAGCATATCAAAGAAAATGGAAGAAAAGACTTTTCGCCCATCCCCCCTCCCCCTCCTCTCTTAAATTCCATAGGCTATGTTAGAAAAAATCTAATACATTTTCACTGACAGTTTAAACCTAGAAGTGACTTGGTGAAAAACGGGGTGATGTATCACCACTAAGACATGGAATGGATCTTCATGTCGATAACTTCATGTTTCGAGACAGCAGAGCATTTCTGAAACTTGGATTGGGGTATGGGGTTACTCAAGACTGTTGAGAATCACAAAAGATTTTGCTGATCGGGTGAAAGACTAGATAAAAAAGGGGTTTGTTAACATGCACTACTAGTTCTGAATTTTCATGGCTTTAGACATTTTGAAAAGAACCAATCGCAAAAAGCAAACGTGAATTCACCTTAAAAAGCAACGAAATGCGCCATTATGAAAGGGCGGGGGAGAGCACCACCCATGTTTTCAGACAGAATCTTGCAGTGAAGCAAAGCACTAAAAGTTGTCAAAACAACTGTTAAGCCACGTCACCTCTATGCTGTCTTGCCCAACATTCCCCCTGGCATTTCCGCAATGGGTCCTGTAAACTTTTGTTAGTTACTATGAAAACTATGGTAAAAAGGCGTCAATAAATGAGGTACATTAAGAAATGGAGGGGGTGGGGTGGTTTGGTTACACGACGACGTACGATTGCATAGGAGGGAAGGCGTAAGATACATAAGAAAAGGGCGTATGCTCTTAGACTTTTCTGTGATAGAAAGCTCAAATCAAAGGAACAAAGAGAAGCATAGAAGTATCAATCTAATTGCATATCGTTATTGTATTAGTTTGACTGTATAATATCCTTTTGGATACACTGATTCCCATGCAAGAAATGGTCATACACTCGTATACAGGGACGTCGCCAAAGGGGGAGTACAAGGGGTACGGCATCCCCCTCCCCAACACTTTGTCCGTCGGCATATTTTGGATTTTTTCCAGGCAAAAAAGCGACTTTTGTACTCACCCTGGAACTATTTTACAACAATTGTATCCTGATTCCCATGCAAGAAATGGTCATACATTCGTACACAGTGACGTCGCCAAAGGGGGAGTACAAGGGGTGCGGCATCCCCCCTCCCCAACACTTTGTCCGTCGGCATATTTTGGATTTTTGCCGGGCAAAAAAAGCGACTTTTGTACTCACCCTGGAACTATTTTGCAACAATTGTATCGTATCAACATTTCTGTAGTAGCTGAACTTTAAAAGTATGGCACTAAAGTATGAACTTTGAAACAGAAACGCATAAAAGCAGCATGGTATTTACCTTTTAACCACACCCTTGAAGAGTGAGACACGCCCATTTATCAGCAAAAATTTCTCCTTTAACCCCAAAAAAATTTTTTTGGCTTCGCCCCTGCTCCTAAAGACGGAATATCTGGTGCATATCTACCGCATTGCAGTCCCAATTAAATTTGTTGTATACAACTTTTTCAATGAAGTCTCGGTTTTTCCAGAAAAATAAGAACACCTTGAGAACGTATCCAGCCTCAGATCAAAATATAGTGGAAATGGAAATTCGTTTTCGAAATTTGTTCTCGTGTTGACAAACAAAACATATTTTCAATCAGCTTTGCAACTAAGTGTCATACATAACTGTCTTAGAAACGACTTATGGCACATGTAATTATAGAAATGTCAATGCTAAAATGAGAACAACATTCTGAACACTCAAATTATCAAGAAAATAAGAACCTCGAGGTTGGGTGAACCCCAATCAGGAGTATGAATCAATCAAGCTATATTGTCTAAGACAGGTAGGTTTTGTTACCTTTGTCACTTTTCTTGTACAAGATACACTTTTCGGAGAATGAAAACACTTGAAGACTTCGTGAATTCTCAGCCTGTTGTGCGCATCGCTTGCAAATTTCTTGGTTCGCAAGGAAAAAACCAAAACTCACTTCCTTGTAAAATGACTCTGGTGGACGTTCCCTGGAAAGTAAAAATCGAAATTTCTCTTCCTCTTCGCTTGATATTCTGCTGTGTTGGTCAATAACTAACAGCTTCCGACCTGCACTGCACCAGGAAACCACTAAGATAGGTATGGCTGTTATTGTTGAAACATTTGCTGTGCCAGACCACTGTTCCAGACGTATTGAACGCTTACGTCATCTGCTAATAATAAGTTTGATTATTCCGTTCTATCCCCGTAAGTCGCAAGGTTTTCTATAAAGGAGAGAAAATGTTAAGAAAGATTATTTCATATTTGGCTTATAACGAATTCTCTCAACTTTTAAAGCACCTTTTTGGAGAAGGAACTGCAATGCCATTGTATTGGCAAAGACATGACAATCGACTCGATCGCCGGTTGTTTCAAGGATTTTTGGCAGGCATTGTCTACATAGATATTGAGAAAAGCATCGTATTACAAGACACAACAGAATGAAGGTGAAAGCCTCTTGTTTGTCTTTTTCTCTAATTACTCCTGCGTAATGCCCCGCAGAATTCAAGGGGGGCTTTTGCACAAAGTGTTGCAAAAACAATAGCAAAAAAAGACATTTGCCAAATTTCGGCATCAACAAGGGGGACTCAGCCCTCTGAGCCCCCTAGCACTACATTCCTGCTCTTTTTATACGAAGCAGACACCTTTTGCCAAATCTCTTTGTACAAAATTTTTCTTCTCCTTGTACAAAATAGGGTGATACTGAGAGCGGAAAAATTTCATCGAAGCATTCTTTAAAAATGTTATCATTCACGGCGGGACAAACGACTTGAAAATGAAAATAAGATATTGATTAATTACCACTTACTATATCCGTATGATGTTTGATACTAATGTATCAAATATGTTTACAAATGATTATAAAAAGGGCAGGAAGAACAATTGCAGCTACAGAAAACGTATCCATAAAGGGAAGGTGATTCAAGTGATGACAACAGGTCCTGAGGAGATGGGGGTACGTGGGGCAACATGGGGGTAACGATTGAATGCTTCGCAATACAAGGTGTAAGCTTAAATTTGCAAATTCTAGTAATTTCTGCCATTGAAGACAAATTTTTTTTGATAATAATTTTGTTCCTAAGGTTATGATATTAAGCTGGGCTAAAGTGCATGCGGAAGTTGTCTATGCAAGAGAGACACTCCTCAGTGGATTGAAATTATGACCAGCTCGGTATGCAGATATTAAAGATATAAACCAAAATCCAAAGCACCAGGTTTTCTTTATCATTTTCTGATATATACTAAGGTAAATAATAATTACGACTAGAGTAAATTTAAATCCTGTTTTTCTTCCTTGATTAGTCAAACGTCAATGAAGACCAGAAATACAAACACATAGGACGGCCTCACTCCTCAATTAACAAGAATCAATATATCAAAAAGCCCAAAAGCGAAAACACTACGGAGAGAAAAAGGTTTGTTACTTCTTGCTAAAGAGAAAAAAAATCAGAGAAATGAAGATTCAACTTTACAAGTCCTCCAGTATCTTTTTGATAAATTTCTTTCACAGAAAACAACAAAGTAGCAGATATCTATGCAAGTGGGCCAAAATTCATTCCAAAAAAGATGACAAGAGGTATTTTATTCTCCAGTAAATTCACTCACCTAAATTCAAACACCTTTGCCATCGGTGAAGGAAATGTTTCACTAAAAAACAACCTTTAAAACACAGATTATGGTTAACAGCAAAACTGATTGTTTGTCCCGAAAAAAACATGAAGGTTATGTTGGGTTAACAATTGTGCCAAACAGTTATTTTTCAAAATTACGACTATTTATTGCGATACAATTAAACAAATCTTAAAGGCATACTGTCGCGATCCTCATTGGTCATTGATGTGCAGGAAGCGTTCCGCATTTGACCAATAGAGTTATAAAGTGATGACGTCACAAAATCTATTTTTATAATTTTTTAATTTTTATCTCATAACCTGAAAAAGCATCATATAATAAATACCAATACCTAGATATGCAAAATCAGTTGAATGTGCTACAGATTGGCTGAGATATGGTCACATGACCACAGGCTCTGTCATCACCATAAAATCTCTTGGAAGTTGGACCCTGTTCATAATGGACAGAGCCTTGACAACAGCAATCTATTAGCAAACTTCAAATCTTTCATTGGCCACATCTCACCCAATTTTCGATAAATTTAACTAATTTGCATATTAAGAAGTATTTTTTGGTTTTCTTGTAGGTTATGTGGTTAAAACACTAAAATTCTGAAAACAGTTTTTTGTGATGTCATACTTGAGAACTGTATACTATTGTTTTGGTAGACCAATAAACTGAGGGACAGTGTGCCTTTAACACGAAAAAAGTTGATGTGCAAAATTTACTGGCATGTACAAGGGTACCCAAGTAAATTTTGGCCCAAATTAATAGAGTGAGGGGCAGATGAAACCAACAGCACGGTCATTTCTAGTTCCAGCTTGGGGGATTATTTTGACACCCCTATGCTTTCACATGAATTCAAAATAGCAATAAAAGAGTCAAAATCAGGAGTTATTGTGTGAAACTGAGATATAAACGAAGCTGCCAGTTAGCGCCACAAGTGCTTAACAGAAAGCAAGATTGAATAAGAAACTATTGAATGACCGTATGCACGCCGAAGGAGCATCCAGGAACTTGCGCCCAAAATAAAAATGTGCGTCCATCTGCGCATTCAGAATCGTCACTTTGCGCTGGGATCTGCCAATAGAGGGTCCGAAATTGCTAAGTTTCCGAAGGGCCATAGACACAGCGAACACGGTCAAAACAATAAACAATTGTTACGAAGATGCTCGCCGATATTTGAGGAACAGAACGATGTGCTTTCTTGACAAATAAAATAACAAGGAAACGAGGAAATGGCCTAGACAACGTGTGCAAATCTTATCCTATCTTGCAGACAGTCTGCCACTGTCCTTAGGGCTCATGACCACAGCCGTCTTGAAAAAAGTTTAAACAACCAATTCTTAAGGCAACAATTAAAAATCATTACATTTTGGCATCGAATGTTAAAGATAAACAAATGCATGCAATTTAAAGAGCAAGAAGTATCACAAAAGGGTGCTACCCACATCATCCGAGGTATTATCGCAAGAGTATGGCAGCACATAATTTTCTGAATGCTATACCAAAAACATTTCTTTGCCCTTACAAATACCGTTCTCTTACATATGCCTTTCTCGTTGCCCTCAAGTCTCCATTCCTTTGAGCAAACCCTGTTTCATAAAGGGCGTTCTAAAAGTGTGAATGCTGGCACAAGGGCCCAAATTTTTCAAGCACGTTTATCAATCTCCTCATCTGTGCTTTTTTCTATTCGACTCTTGAATCTTGAGGCGATTTCGGGTTAAATGAATGCTACACATAAATACCTGATTAGCTTTTGTTTATCTTTCAAAAGATCAACTCAAAATTTAAATTTCGAAAACAACAACGATCTTAAGACATAAATGTAAGAAAAGCATATTTATGGCTAAAGAAAATTACCATTGTTGGTCTAAATAAAAAATATCGGTTTACAAATTTGGGATTAAAAATCAACTTTATTAATAGACCGAAAATGTTCACCATAATTTTATAACTACTAAATTTGTGTAGCAGATAGTGGCACGGAGGTATTGAGTCTTGATTGCATCTTTGACTGTGCAATGGTAAGCAGTCATTTGAAATTATGTGGTTGATTTTTGAAAAGTTTTCCACACAATATTATTGGCGAGAATTCATTAACTTTAGCATGCGGAGAAGAAATGAACTGTTTATTCAAAATTTGGATTCCTCGAGAGGGTCGGAATTCAAAATTCGCCAAATCGGTATCGGGAGTTGACAAAAATAGTAATCCCTGTGGGAGAAACCAACCTCCACTGGGAATCAACTTATCAAAATGGTTACAAAAACTGCATGAGCATGTATCACGTGATTATACTAATAGCGCGTTCACGGAAAAAACAATTGAAAGATTCTCTTCAAATCTGTGTTAATGGACTCCTGCAGGATCTTGATTTTTCCCAAGGGGTTTAAGAAAATTTCTGTGCCACAATTTTTGTCACTCTGCCACAAAAATGCTCTAAATTCAAAATTTCTACCTATCTAATAAATGCAGCTACTATCAAATTATCAAGTAATCGAATCGTTAGCCTCAAGTTGGCGAAGTTTAAGAGTTCCATCTGAACCACATGATAGCAAATGCATGGAGGGTAATATCTGTAAGTGTTGTACCCCTGTGCTGCCATGACGTAGGTACGTCCCTCGAAGGTGATCTTTTCTGTAAACATCGTACAGATCGTGAACGGTTAGGCCCCAGACCTGGAAAAAGGAAAGCACCGTTGCAAAAGCTTTGAGCCGGTTCGAGAGCATTCTTAAGATAAGGTAGGCCGTGCTATTGAAACGGCGGTTTGAATGCATTTAAAATCAATATTTAAAGAAAAGAACCGGATATCGCTTACTCGATAATTTGAGGCTAGTTATTAGTTGCCCTGAAGCGCATAAAGTTTGAGGTGATTTTGAAACGCCTGCAAAATATTGCGAAAAATGTCGGGATTTTCCATTCATGCCAGTGCATTTAATATAGCACTGCAGCACATGCTGTTCGTGTAGAGATTTGTTTTTTCTTCTTGTTAATTCAAAGATTTGCTTGCGTAATTAATGTTTGGGTAGGTATCCGTAATAGACTTGGTTAACGAAGATTTGGGCTGATTCAGCCTAATCATGGGCTGACTCAATTAAATCGTATATGCATTTTAAAGTTATTCATAAAAAATCTTTGACGTAAAATTTGCATCCTGTTTTTCTAAATGCTGATTGGTAGTCATGTTTAGTTTGTGTAGATTAAAAGTATATAAAACGTCCGATTGTAAGGTAAGAAGCGACAGAAACGGCAATAGAGAGATAGATAATCAGTACCGAGGTGTACAATGAAGAAGGACTGGATACAACTGTTGTGTTTCCTTTTTGTGTTCTCTTGGCACTTTAACATTAAATCTCTGAACCAGCAGATAGTGCTGGTGTTGGTACACAAGATAATTTCTACAAAAAATACAGCAAGCACAAACCTTGATATCTCCATCAGCAGACCCAGAGACAAAGAATTCTTCACTTGGGTCGACTGCAAAGCACTTGATGGCGGAATCATGTCCAGCAAACGTGTGTAAGAGCTTTCTTTGTCGAATATCAAATATACCTGATTATTCAATTAAGAAAAGAAAAAATCATTTCTTGTGGATATAGCAGGAAAACTCGCAACGGCTCCCCCGTTTCAATGGCCTATAATAAAATACAAAGGCAGCATATTAAGGTTGCCGACGGGGGGTGCAGATGAAAGAATGTGAAAGGGGTGCCTTACATATTGCCAATTCTAAATTTGTTACGTCAATGCCTTATGAAATTCTCAAGAGAAATAAAAATGTCTCTTGGGATTGTTAGCAAAGGGATCCGAATAGGAACCAAGTTAACCAGATAGATGCCTACTTTTCCTCAACACATGACGGCACCAATTCACGCAGATTAATGTAAGATAATGCCTAAATTACACTGTGATTCATCCAACAAGAAAATAATCGGTAAGAAAGGATACAGATATTGCCTCTTCTGCCGCCAGAGAGAAGACACTGCTGGCCAGGAATGTAGCAAACAGATTGGGACGTATGGTTTGGAAGGATAAAAGCTGAAAATCAAAATACCAAAATTTAGTAACAACATGATAAACAAAGACAATAACAGGTTCAACGTAGAAGGCCATTTTCCGTGAACCGATAAAATATCAAATTTAAATATATCAAATGTAGGAAATAAGAAGACGCACTTTAAAGTGCATCTAAAGGGATTTTGGGCTCATGACAACTGAAAATTCCCCTATGCCATCTTTGTAATTTTTATATGAAATTGTGAAAGTTAATCAAACAGAGAAGGAATGAATATGGAATATTGATGCACCTATTCAAGGATGCTTGTCAGAAATAACATACAATCTCTGAAATATGAAAGTATTTTCTAATCAGCAGAAGGGCTTCACCTCGAAGGGCTACACCTGCAAGGAACGTCAGCGATCTGAACGTGACGCTTAACAAAGAACTTGATTCTTTAAGGGAATGGCTCCAAGGCAATAAGTTATCATTGAATGTCCTGAAGACACAGGCGATGGTCATTGGATCTCGGCCTAACCTTAAGAAGATTTCGACAAAATCAATGGAACCACCATTATTTTCTATTGTTGAAATGTTGAAATGGTTGATAAGGTCAAGTATTTAGGGAGATGAAAATTGATAAACATATAGCTTGGGATGAACATATCCACTAAGGTTTCTCGTGCTATTGGATTTCTTAAATATGCCAAGAAGTTACTTCGAAAAGACATTCTCTCTAAAATGTATCGTGGTATCGTTGAACCGCATCTCCGCTACTGCTGCTCAGTCTGGGGGGCATGTGGGGGGACAGGGTTGCAGGTGCTGCAAAAACTTCAAAACCGCGCAGCTAGAATTGTGACCAACAGCAGTTATGATTCTTCTGCTAGTGCTTTGATTAAAAGTTTGAATTGGCTACTGTAGCAGATATGATAAAAAACCGAGACAGCTTGCATGGTTTACAAATCGATAAATGACCTTGCTCGTGATTACCTGTCAGAAATGTTCATTAAAAATTCGACATGCAGTAGGAAAAATTTGAGAAACACCGCAACTGATCTTCAAGTCCCACTAATGAGAACAAGTAATTGTCAGCGAGCTTTCTCATATCGTGGTGCTGGAGTTTGGAACCTCTTGGGTTGTGAAGTCAAGCAGGCATCCTCATTGAAAGCATTTAAAAAAGCTTTAAAAAAATAGTTTATTTGTTTATTTATTCATTTGTTCATTATTGTAATTAAATTAGGGTTTTACTTCGTATTTATTTTTAACTTAATTTGTAACGTTTTATGCACGGCCCCCTGAAAAGCAATCTATCGATTGACGGGGTTACCGTGCTTAAAGAAATGAAAAAGAAAAAATGAAAATGAATGAATGAAGGCATTACCCTTGGGCAAGCTTAGTAATTATTTCGAATTTATTCACTAAATGTCTTAATATCGTGAGAAAACTCACAATGCACGAGGGAGCGTCGGCTTGACATTAGAGTGTCCCATATGCAAACAGTCCTGGGAAAAAATGAGAATATTGAATTTTTGAATACCTCAGAGAATGCCACTAGATATAAGTTAATACTCGAAGGTATTAAATCCTACTGTTTTGATACATATTATTTATTTCACGCCAACATGTGATAAAAATTTGATACTGAAGGATGAATATCGCGGGAACCTTATAGAAGCTTAATTTCAATTGAGCTTTGTTGCAGTTTAGATACAGGACGGTCTGGAAAGCTATTTTAAAGCTGTAGTGAAACTTTTCTATTCAATAAGTAAACAAATTATTTGTTAAACTATTCATTGAATGAAGTTAAATTTAATTTAGGATATAGAGGAATATACTTCGCTTCTGATGAGTAGCCGGCTGTTCCAATAAAACTGGAGGACCCAAGGAATGCAAAGTCGTATGCCTGTCTGTTGTACGCTTTGATGGCCTAGAAATTAAAGGGTGAAAATGTAAAATTTGCAAGAAAGGGAAGAGGAATAACAATTCTGACAAAAAACCTTATGAATAAAAAATATCTTTCTGAAGCTTTATTTTAAAGAAAGGAATGCTGAAATAAAATACTAAAATTGGAGCTTTGAAGTTTCTACGAAAAATACTTTGAGTTGTGAGGGTTTTTTATAGAGTGTTGGGTAAAAAAAGAGTTGTGGGGATGGAAGTTGAGCAAGGAAAATATCTTTAGATTTATACATGCCTAAAGGAATAAAAAATTAGTGTTTCCAGGTGTGTCATAAGGTGCTTAATGCCATATAGGCAGTGTTGTACATGCTATTTGTCGAAAGAACAGGACGGTTCAACGCTGCTACTCCGAGTTTAACGCTTAATGCGATCTTTAGACAACTGTTATTTGTCTAAATAAATGTATCAACCAATGCTTGTGCAAATACTGAAGTTTGATGATAAAGATTTTAAACGTTTCTGTGGCTGAAAAAGCTCAATGTCAATAAGTCAGCAAATAGTAAAAGGATATTTTCAATAATTTCCTGATACAAAATGCTGAACAAGCACAATTCGAGCAGTCAGCCCGAAGTGAAAGAGTAAATGATTCAGAGTAAATATTTAACAATATGTGAGAAGAAAGGGTCAAGCCAAGCAGATTAAATTGCATTACGGAAAAAGGAAACAGGAAATGAGCAAAGTACCAAATCTTGAGTGGCTCAAGACTGAATTTGAAAGGATAAAGATGTACTTGAAAAGATGGAAGTTAAAAACGGGAGTGGTACGAGAGTAAAGTGGTACGAGAGTACAATGTAAACAAATTACTTACGACATATGGCTTTGGATTTGCTGTGCTGTTCAAGGTCCACAGACAAAGGTATCCGCTGTCATCTGTGGCTCCAAACTAAAATAAACCATGAAATTGGCTGCAAAATTTCCATAAAGCTCTGCTAACTAAACCCCTATTTGTATTATCAAGATTATAAACATACATTTTTATTTTCATAAACTTTCCCACCCATCCTGACCGAATTTTCGAGCCCCCTGCACTACGTTCAATAATTCGTAAATAGCTTAGGGATAGAGTGTAACGAATGGGGGTTCTGTGACATGAAACGGCTTCTCTAGCGCTCCAAGATAAGTCTATTACACGTTTTTGTAGCCCCCCTTTTCTCGGATTTGGGGGGAGCTAAACATGCTAAAAGCCAAGAGCAGGGCGACTTTTGTATGGTTTTAAGTTCATTTTGGAAATTATTGGGGGCTAAAGTCCCCGTAGCTCCCCGCTTCCGCAATCCCTGTATTACCCACCAAAACTACAATCCCTTACAAAAGATGAAGCACCCATGCACCCAAGAGTACCTTCCAATGTTATTATTTCCAAAACAGATTGTTTTGAAGAAGTCATAGAAACGATAGAGCTCTTACACAATTAGTCATGGATAGAGTTAGAGTCCGTATATGCGCAGCATTCTCTTCTCGAGGTATACCCTACATCCATCTCCTCGAGGTATGCACAGCATTCTCTTCTCGAGGTATGTCCTGCATCTATCAACTCGAGGTATGCGCTGCATTTTTTTCTCGAGGTATACCCTACATCTATCTCCTCGAGGTATGTACAGCATTCTCTTCTCGAGGTATGTCCTGCATCTATCTCCTCGAGGTATGCGCAGCATTCTCTTCTCGAGGTATACCCTGCTTCATCTCCTCGAGGTATGCGCTGCGCTTTCTTCTCGAGGTATGTCCTGCATCTATCTCCTCGGGGTATGCACAGCATTCACTTCTCGAGGTATACCCTACATCTATCTCCTCGAGGTATGCGCTGCGTTTTAACGTGTTCTCACGATGGTATTACAGTTTGAAAGGGTGCTTGCCTCTTTCAAAAAAAGGCGCTGCGCGGGCTAATATCAGGCTATTTTAACCTTTTCTCAACTCGATATTATGGAAAAGCGTAAAAGAGAGAAGGGTCGTGTTTGTAGTAATCTAACAGACTATGCGCAGGAGCATTTCTTTATGTGACCAATGTTTATATAGTTTTCTAGATGACAGTATTACAGTTATGTGTGTAGGCCATTGAAGTAAATATTAAGTTATCGTTCTGTTTTGTTTGAACCTATG
This sequence comes from Rhopilema esculentum, assembly GCF_013076305.1. The sequence goes on along the minus strand of NW_027019384.1, from coordinate 3,068,767 downwards.
CGTTGTTCTATCTCCTCCACATCTTAACCTTGGCGACGAGAAAGATTGATGGACTGGAAGCTCAAGTGTTGTGTTGAACTAAGTTATGCTGTAAATAGAGTTCTAATGTGATGACGTCACAAAAATCTATTTTTAGAATTTTTGAATTTAGATCCCATAGCTTGAAAGAGCATCATGAATTACCTCTTGATATGCAAAATCAGTCAAATGTGTTACGAATTGGCTAAGATATGGCCACATGTGTATTGGCTTTTTCCCCATCAAACCTATATATTTTGGTCCTTGTTCATAACTTTATGAACAGAGCGAAAATAACAGTGATTCGTTAGCAAACTTTAAATCTTTCATTAGCAATATCTCAACTGATTTTAGACATATTTGACTAATTTTGCATATGTGGAAGTATTTTATGAAGATCTTTTATGTTATGTGATTAAGATTCAAAAATTCTAAGAAAAGGGTTTTTGGCGACGTCACACTTTAGTGACGTCACACTCTATAGCTCTAATTCGTTTTAAGTGAAATTGGACTGATTCACCTCGATCAACGATTACAACACATATCTGTACTAGAGAAATCAGATACGCTCAACAACTGCGATATTTTCACTTTCGCTACATTTTCAAAGGAGACAGAATTTTATCGAATTTCACCACACAAGGAAGTGAGGCAACCAAACATTTGAATGAGATCGCCATTGAGGGCAATGACTTCCTTCCACTGTGGTTTTCAATCTACAACGACTACAAAAGTTGGGTGGTTAAATACTGCAACAAGGAAGGGAAATGTTTTTGTACAATCAGCAAATTTTGCACAGCGAGTCGCATTTTAAAGTGTAGAGTGACAGCTTTGAGCTTCCCACATATATCTATAAGATACTGATCAATTAATATTTACTTTGTTAGTTAAAGATTTATTTTTTAAGAATAATTGTGCGTTCTAAGGCTTATAAAAGTATTAAACATAATTATCAAGTATTAAATATTGCGAAAAGGAAGTAAAGATTTTTCACAACATATGTAACTTTTTTATCAAGTCCTACTTCTGCGTTGTAAATAGCACATTTTAGTGATTGATCAAATATTTTAGTTATTAATCATGTTTTAATAGTTCTGCCAGCTTAAATAACTAATTTTTAGGATTTTTAGGATCTTTAATGGTCAGTTGAAAGTTTCCACTTACGTTATTGTTCGCCAAAATATGGTACATCTTAGTTAGCTCTAAACATATGGATTTGGTTCAAAATTATTTGCATTCCCGTGAAAAGACCAATAGAACCGCAATATCGAGTTGAGAAAAGGTGAAAACAGTCTGACATTAATCCGCGCAGTGCCTTTCATTGAAAGAGGCGAACGCCTTTTCAAACTGTAACACTATCGTGAGAACACGATAAAAATGCAACGCATACCTCGAGGGGATAGATGCAGGACATACCTCGAGAAGAGAATGCTGCGCATACCCCGAGAAAAAAATGCAGCGCATACCTCGAGTTGATAGATGCGGGACATACCTCGAGAAGATGAAACAGCGCATACCTCGAGGAGATAGATGCTGTGCATACCTTGATAAGAAAATGCAGCACATACTTCGAGAAGAAAGCGCAGCGCATACCTCGAGAAGCAAAACAGCGCATACCTGAAGAAGAAAAAACAGCGCATAATGCGAGGAGATAGATGTAGGGCATACCTCGAGAAAAAAACGCAGCGCATACTCGAGAAGAAAGCGCAGCGCATTCCTCGAGAAGAAAAACAGCGCATACCTCAAGAAAAAAAAACAGCGCATACCTCGAAAAGAAAGCGCAGCACATAACGCGAGGAGAAAGATGCAGCGCATACCTGTAGATGCGAAATACAACGCAGTGCCTACCTTATTGCCAAGAGCATTGAATCTTATTCGATTGACTCGCTCATGTACATTTGGACCTCTGAATGACAAAATTTGCTCAGGGTGACCGAATTCGAACATTCGCACACTGCCATCATTGCCGCCAGCCATATCTACAATGAATAAACATAGATATATCAAAATATATATTAAAATATCAAATATGAGAAGTATTTAGCTAAGGCGATGGGTGGTCTTAAGGAGTGAGGGGACATGTAGATTAAGACCCATATATGTAGATTTTAGAAAAAGAGAGGGGGGGATGATTCTTAATGAGGAGTATGTGGCCTTTTTAACGAGGGAATATCAATTTAAGATGAGGGTGTATGATTGCAGAGATGAAAGGGTAGGGTAGAGTGCGGAGAAAATACATGAATTTTTGGCAATTGAGGACTCAAAGTGAAGACCATAAAACTAGAAAGTAAATATTGTTTTATTCACAACTGTTTGACATGTCTTTAAACAATAGAATTTATTTAATCTCTTTTTCACAAATATTTTCTCCTCGAAAAAAGTTTTTGAAAAAATGTTTTCTTACAGTAAGGAAGAGATGGATGCGACTCCATTCGTCGAACTCCAGGAAGAGGCCTTCTCAAACTCTGAAATGAAAAATCACAACAATCGTATAGAAATGCTTCATCTAAATACAAAGTGTAGAAGTATATACTGTTCTCTGTTTTCAGCTTTCAAGTAGCTCTCCTTTCTTGAACTTTTTCATTAAAATTGACAATCTTGCTGCTTTTTTAAACCCCGAGGAAAGTAGCGTCATTTTTTCTAGGGATCGCAATTTTCTGATTTTCCGAATTTCATTCCTATACTTGGTCTCTGAAAATATTCTACGAAATTTCGAAGTGTTCTCAAAGTTCTTCACTAAAGGGCATCAATCTTTTTCTTTTTCAATAAGCCTTTACACGGACATTTCAAAGAAAATAGTAGGTTTGAAAACTATCCTTGAGAAAATCCAGTAAATTAGCCAGTCTGGAAGAAAATCCCTTTTCATAGATATTAAATACAAAGTAAACAGAAAAACCTTATATTTCTGATAAATACAATCAAATTTCTCTGCGAAAACATCAGTCAATTTCAAATTCTTAAAATGTCAAAGCAGCAAATTAGAATACACCTTACAAATTCTAATTTTTTGATATTCTTTCAATATGTTTCAAATAAAAACAAATTGATCTTAAAATAAAAAAAGCGACGCAAAAACAAAAATAATCTTACCACTGAACAGGCGCGATCCTTGCCATTAATTGCGGTATCTTCCTCGGGTGTCCTGTGTCAAAGTTAATTACTCCGATATATAAAACTCGAAGTTTAGGGGTGTTGGAGTAGGAGGTTGGCGAAGAGACAAGAAAAAATACATCTTGAAATAATTCACACCGTTAACATATGATTAAAGAGAATTAGCTAAATTTTAAGCAACATCTGAGCTAAGCTTTCGAAAAGATGAAGTACGAAAACGAAATTCGGAACGAAAACGAAATTCAAAACGAAAACCACTTCATGTTTAGGTGTTTCTGGCTAACAAATCTTTTCTATTAAAAGTCATCAATCCCTTAGAATGACAAAGGCATTGACAACTATACGCATCTTAGAAAATTTTATATTTATTCACTGTGTTTTAAGAGTTTAAAACAGATCCTCAGTTGCTCTGATGATGTAGGAAGAGTTTCTTGTAACTGCGAAACAGCTTCAAGAAACACATTCCATCAGCTGTCACTTACAAGGAGAACTGAAGAATTAAAGGGGGGGGGGCATTACAACCGATGGACTGAGTCACTTATCTCCTTGAGGGAAAACACATGCAGAAATACTTTAAAACGTTAATTTTTCCGCCAATAAAAATTGTTAACTCTCAGCTGGTCATGAAAATTGCAAGAACAATAAGTCATTATCATAAGTTTGTCATTGTTCCTATGGATTCACGTGCACAGTTTGTCGGTAATCAGTTTGTCTTGTCAGTTTGCCTAAGTGATCATTTCAGGACGATGACTCAAAGATTGACGCTCATTGGTCTAAATTTAGTCTCTTTACACGGAGCACTAAAATCCCAAGGGATCAAATTAAACACTTACGTCTTGCGTGACCTGTCACTCAACTCTTTGGCTGGGTTGCTTTCCGTCTCTGTGAGATTCGAAACATCTAATTCGACGACTTCATGCGCAGCAGCAACCACGAGGGTATTTTTATTTGCCTGCAGAAAGAAAATGGACCGGAGTTAAGCAAATTTATCTCTGAAGCATATTTTGTCAATGTGTTTCAAAGTGAATACAACCAAAATTATTTGCAAGATCTTTTTGCAAGCGTTTTTAGATTCTCTTCTTTTTGTTTCAGGGCAAACAAAATTGCAGGCTACATACAGCGTCCACTCGCATTAAAACAACATAACATACAGTAACTGCCTCAAAACGAAAATTATCAAAAATGGAAACTATATTAATTACAAACTGACTTTAACCTGTACTGTCTGTGACGTAGGCTACATTAAAACTGCCACTAAAACCCCAACACTCACGTTGTTGAAGCAGAAACCCATTAAAAGATCAGCATCTTTGTATATGACCTGGGGTACACGTGAATTTGGCTCTTGGCCTGATATCTGGAAAGAAAATAAAAGAAACTTTATAGGCAACAAAGATGTAGACTTGAGAGACAACTTTCTAAGCAGAATTAACAGTGAACTATCTAAATAATAGCGATCGATTAAGCAAACAAGCATAACATTAACAATTCTAAATTAACAGGTATGCAATTTTATTGTGACGCCATAACACTTAATTGTTGAAACCGGTTCGTAAACAGCGCGAAATAAATACGGTATTCTAATTAAGTGAAATAAAAATATATTGCTAGCTATTTTTGAGCCTCAAAGCTCTCCGCCATTTAGAAAGCTTACTATAATATACAGATGCATGCGAAGTTTATTCTGGAAATAGCTGACAATAGGCCAGTAAAATGGTGTCATCCTGACCCGATTAACTGAATTACACTGGGCACAACAAAACCGAATTAGGTTGTCTTCAGTTCAGAAGAACAAAACAATCCTACTTTGCTCTATGAAGTTACTAGCAGGTTTGGTTGTGGATTCTGATTGGTCAAAACAAAGAATCCTTATTGGTTGATTCGATCTCAATCTGCAAGCTGTTTTTGTCAACAATCGGGCATAAAGCATAAGTTGAGTTCCACATTTAAAGAGAGTCAACGGACATATATCTTAGAATTCTAAACATAAATTCAAATAGACCAATTCGACTTACGTCCTCGTTTTGAAAAAATCTTCAAATTCTCTTGTACAAAATTTTTAACCTCAGATTCGGATTAAGAGCAATGATTCTAGTCTGCTTGGAAATTTTCATTATGGTATTGCTCACGATATTGATTTTATGACGACATAAAGATAAAAACTTTATAAGAGATTTGACCGTGATTGGCGACTAGGGGGGTAAAGTTTCACCCGGAATGATTTTTGCGGTCAAATCCCTTGCAAGTTTTCAAACTTCATTTCTCCATAAAATCTAAATTACAAGCACAAACAAAATGAAAAGTTGTATCCAGCCTAGATCTATTGTGATAAAACCAAATCTGAGCTTAAAAAAGTCGCATAATTAAGTTTGGAGAAATCTCCAAAACGAGGTTGTAAGTCGAATTGGTCTATTGAAATTCAATTGGCATTGAGCTGTAACCAAGAACAAAGTTAAATGGAATGTCTGGCAACACAAAGGAATTCTATCATCATGATTGGTTGCCTGTTCATAGATGTGTAGGTTAGCCAGTTTTATATCCAAGCATTCTCCTTAAATGAGAACAAAAGCAAAAGCTGTTGGAGAAAGCTTGTATAAGTTACGAACAATTTACCTCATCTAGTAGAATGTCCTTGGGGAAAGCGAATTCCAAAAATGTCTCTCTAAGGGATTCTTGGTGCACCAGCGCGTGCCAAAGCCGTTTTGATGGGTCTGCAACTTTCTTGCTGCATCTATACCCACAAAATAAAAACAGTAAAAAGTAGAATTAATATAACTATATATATTAACTAATACATTAATATTACAATAAATATTACATATTACAATATTATGATAACTATATCAATAATATCAAATTATTATAAAGCACTGCAAAAAAAGATGCTTCGCCATCATCTGATGGAGATAAACTCGGCATAGAATTTTACAGATGACGAAAAAGGCCAGGTTTTGTAGCATGTAATGAAGCGAATATCTCATAAATTACTTTTGAAAGTATCAAAAGCTTCAGTCGATATTCAAACATTACACATGGAGGGTCATAATTAAAAGCAATGAAAAATGGGAGATCAAAGCGTAAAGAAATGATTGTATTTTCATTTCGGAGCTTATTCGGCAAGATGGTGTCTCGGACAGTAATAGAATGAATAATTTCAGGTGTGAAAAAACTGATGTGAAACAACTTGATAATAAATTATAAATAAGATAACAAACTCACTTAAAAGGTGTATTGTTTGGGTCCATGAGAAACTTGACTTTCTGCAAGGTCGGTCCTCCCCTTGTGAAACCGTCGTCAAGGGGGGCGTACAGAGGGAGAAAATTCTCGGGCGGATTTCCAGGCTCAAATGTATTTCGTATTTGAATTTGCCATTTAAGGACTAGCTTCACGATTGAGTACAGCAAAGGAGAAAGCGAAGGAAGTTCTGCAAAAACAAAAGATCGTGAAGCAAGACACAATGCAAACATCGAGGAACAAACCACAGTTGAATTAGAACTTTATGTCGCAGTTAATGGCCACTAAAGTAAATGTATTAAAAAATACAAATTGTAATCAATGTGTAGGTATAAAAGAATAAAGATAAAATACCTGACATTTCCAACCCGGCAGCATTTAAAAAAGTCATTATTCCGTTAACAACAATTTTCAAGACACACATCGTCATTAACCTCCAGCTGTATGACATCTGGCTAAGGTCTTCAACGCTCTTCTGCTTATCAGTAGTTTCATCTTCAAGCTCGGATTCATCTTCGTCACTGTACATATCGGAGTCATCAGTCTCGAATGAGTCCTGCGAGTTGTACTCAAATGACCCGAAGTCTTGAAGAGGCTGCAAAAATCTCTCAAATGTCTTTCAAATCTCAACCAATTTTAAAAACACTGTAAAAATACTCCTGAAGGAAAACTTTTAGGAAACATTATGGAAACATAGATATTCTAAATAGAGGGGAAAAAACCTTAAAACAGTTTAGAAAGAAATGATGTATGACTGACATATCAATAATTTGGATATCATTAAATCCCATAACACTGTGGGAACAATTCTCAAAGGAAAGTAAAGATGTGGATCTTTTATTGATGAAAATCTCTAGGGAAGGGTTCCAAATTGGTGATTTGATAAAAAATAATATAGAAAAGAGACGGGGTTAAATTAATTACTCGGCCTAAATAGGGTGCCGAGATCAAAGTAAACAAGCATCGGTGGCAATATGTTTTCGATATTTAAAGATAGCGTACCTTTTTCAAGAAGAAGTCATATAGGGTCATTTGGGGTGGAATGAACAGCTCTTGCTGCACAAATTTCCCCGATGATGGCGATGTCGTAGGCAAGGCTGCCTTTTTTCCAAGCAGTCGGTAATTCCACTTCATCCTTGCAGCGTCAACTTTTTTCTTGTCTTCCTCTGGCTTCGTAGAAGACATTTCTGGAGTCGCTGGTCTTTGTTCCGTGGCTGCATCTTCATCTAGAAGAACCAGCTTTGTCCCACCGCCAAACACCATGCCCCACATGTCACAGTTGAGTTGGTTCATAACAATTCTGTACATCTGATTTGGCAAGAATTGTGAAGACGAGGTTACAAGAAGGGCTACATAAACAGCAACAGCGGCTTCGCAGAGGAGGATTTTAAGGTTCTTCGCACCCTCTTTGTTTGTGGCAGCGAGTATAGAAGAAAACATTTGAACCCCCGGCCAGTTTGACGGAAATGACGTGGGTGTCACGTGCTCTTTTCTATGGGAGCCTGGGACATCGAGACCAGTTTTTGATGTCTGCCTCACCAATTTTCCTAGAAATATGAAAAGGGAAAAAAAAACCCTGAGGTTCGGAAACCCTTTTTCTCTTTCAAGAACTAAATATTCTTTGCTAGTCAGGAGAATGAGCTGTATTAGTCATTAAATATATAAAATTACACGAGAAAGACTCTAACAACGCATTCTTCAAGAAAATATTTTTTTTAAATTTTTTGCCTTAACATCTAGTTATGAGTGAGCAAATTCAGTCTTCTCCAATCTGCCTTCGTCACGAGCACATAGACAAGCTGGGCAACCACAACAGTCATGTGCTCGCGTTTCTGATTGGCCAATTTCGATCCACAACTGGGTATATATATTTCCTAGCGTAGAGTTTTCGATCTATGATCTGACGTTTTAAACTCTGAAGAGTGTCAGACGAAAAGTTTTAGTTTACTCAAATGTTTGCTTTTTTCAAAGCCATTTTAAAACATTAGTGTTCTGCAAAGATTTCTTGCAAGGTCAAATATTTATATATATGTGTAATTCTAGACTATATTTTAAGTAGTGTGTGTCGATATTCCATTAGCTATGCAAAGATCCTCGCGGAAAAATTATTTGCCAAAAACCCTGACCCGTCCAATCTTAAGCTTCAATTTAGCAAAGGCAATGCCCTAATTCCATTTATTTCTTTTTTCAGTGACCTTTTATAAATAGCAAGACTTAGCCCACAATACATAGTCTTCTTGCTTCTTACCTTCCTTATTCTCTTTGCCAATGATTTTCACTTCACCCTTTCGGATCGACTCCAGTAACTGATCCTCGTGGCCACCACAAAGACTGTGGAATATACACGAGGACAATGACAACGATAGACTCTCTAGTGCTGCGGCAGCATTTATTGGGTTTTGCATGCTTGGCAGTTCAGGGAGGCGGAGTAACATTCTTAAGATGTCATGTGTCATGTTCCTCAGGTATGTGACTGGGTTGGCGAATAGCGAGAAGGTCGTCATTGTAGCGAGTAGAAGTGGGGGTGCTGTCTGGCCGGATGAAAAAGCACGAAGGGGGGCGGCTAATGACCGGTAGTGCTCCAGCTCATGAAGGAGAAACAGCAGCTCAAGGCAAATAGCTGAAACAAGAAAGTCCATTTGAAAATGAAAAGGGGCAGATGTAGTGATAGAAAACTACATCGTTTAATTTCAAAAGTAAATGGAATGTGAACGTGAGCCTAGTTTTGGATTCGTTAGACCTGTCTCTAAGACCATGAATGATGTTGGGATAATTGAAACTTTGAGCTTACAAGGAAAATATTGCAATATCAGGTAAATGAACTTTAATCAAGCTGTACACGATTCACTGACTGGCAGCTAATATTTCTATGGACAAAATAACATCATAACTTTGCGATGACTTCATAAAAGTAGATCCTTTTAATATTTAAACGTTAACCATATAACCTGAAAAGAGCGTAATAAAATAGTATACCCGAAATTGGCTACTTTCCTATTCTTTATGGTAATGCGCTCTTGCTTGTTAACTTTATGAGCCAAGCTAACATTATATGGACCAAGTAGCCTTCTAGCATCAAAATCATCCGGACCTTGAACAAATTACTTAACCTATTCTTCTAACGGTTTTTACTGACTTGGTAGATCTAAACCAATTCTGTTGTGCTTTTTCGAATAATAAGGCTCAGATAACAAAATTCAGAGACTAAATGATCTGGAATTATTCTAACATTTGAAAGGCCATTGTTTATTCGACTAGGCGGATTGGCTGGCAGGTTCAACATAGAAAACTTGTATTCAGATGGTTCATTTGCTCAAAGACATTCCTTAAGGAGCGATGAGAATATAGAGTGCTTGATTAATCACTCTGTAATGAATGGAAATATTTTGCAACTTCGTCCAAAATATTAAATTTTACAACTGAATTCGTACCGGGCAGGTTTTCACCACCAACACCCTGCAAGGCACAACAGTTGTACAGTGTGGTTAGGATGTTCCCATTTTTCCGCAACCACCGAATCTTCCGCGTCAAAAGTTCCGCTTTTTGTGACAAACTCCTTTTCTCGACACCAGTTTCCTCGGCATATTGACTCACTAAAAACAAATAAAATGGGAGCTGTAAACACTTATAAATTGAAAAGTATATTCAGAAAACCTTCTTCCCGAGACAGGGACATTCCAAGACGTATTTACATCAATCGTAGTTCTAACGACGAAATCAATAACTTAGAATAGAAAAGAAGCCGAAGAGGAGCTCTATACATAAGAATTTCACTCTTTTTGCAAGCCCATGCCCGAATGTACTCGAGCCTAAACAAGCTTGTCGTCAACAAGGAAGCTCACTCACTGTTCGGGAGACGAAACCTACAGTCTTTTGTTTCGAAAAAAATACCGTCTTAAACCAATCAGTGTTGCAGATTCATAGCACATGCGCATTAATAATAGTATTCGCACAGCTGCTCTGTCTAGGACCACACAACTTTCCGTCAGGGCTTCAAGTGATAATGCGCATGTGCAATGACCCTGAAACGGGGGTTAGTGCATGTCTGGAAGACGGGCACGATTCATTTCCCGAACAATCAAGGCAAGTTTGTCCCCACAACATTTAGAACGAAGAACAACAACTGATTCGAGGTTAGACAAAGGACAACTGTTTTTCTCGCGTCAAAAAAGCAACAATGTGCCCTGGAGAGTTTCCCTTCTGCCCTTTCTCTATTCTAGGTCAGCACTTAAAGAAACGAGCAACTGGTGCAGCTATCTAGAATATTCTGGGACAGCACAGCTCAGTGGCATACTTACAAGGTGCCTTGGAATATGAGAATCGAAATATCCGCTCATTTAGTGAAAATGCCCTAATCATAATTAAACAAAAAGAGAAATACAACTTAATTAAATGTTAAATCATCAATTCACTTTGGTTTGTAAAAAAACTAGAATGCGAATTCGACTTACGATCGCTGTCTTTTCGCGGCAACGGGTCATGCAGGGCCTCATTATCAGATATAGCCTCGTCTTCAGACTCGTATCTATAGTCACAAAGCCGGTGCAGCACTTCAAGTTCTCTCTCCAACAAATGCGCCACCGTAGGTCTCAGTTTGACACCATCTAGAGTACATGTTGATGGAAGGCTCCGCAGTTCCTCGATAAGACATTTAAACACTGTTATGTATTTCAAATGAAACGACGTTATATCTTCCTCCCCTTCTTGCTCCAGCGGCTCATCATCTTCTGGTGTTTTCTCGCTTTTCGTGTCCTGAAATTGACTGGATTCGCTGGTTTCCGATAGCAGGCCGTTCAACTCACTCGTTTCCCTGTTAGTTGAAACCGGCTTGCTCCAATCGAAATCTTCCGCTTTTGAGTTTAAAACCGGTTTACTCCAATCGAAATCTTCCGCTTTTGAGTTTAAAACCGGTTTACTCCAATCGAAATCTTCCGCTTTTGAGTTTGAAACCGGTTTACTCCAATCAAAATCTTCTACTTTTGAATTTGAAACTGGTTTACTCCAATCAAAATCTTCCACCTTTGAAGCTGAAACCGGTTTACTCCAACCAAAATCTTCCACCTTTGAATTTGAAACCGGCTTACTCCAATCAAAATCTTCTGATTTAGAAGAGGATACGCTTTCAGTTGCTTGGAGTGTGTCCGAAAATCCAAGACCGTCTGAAATTGTCCCACTCGCTATCATTCCTTCAGTTAAAGAAACCTCTTTGTCTTCTTTCGTGTTTACAAGGGCTCCAGTTTCCTCTTCAAATTTTTCTTCCACCTTCAGTGTTTTTGGTAATAGCATCAAAACTTCTAATGCAACACTTGGCATTCCAGAGTTCAAATGTGTATGTGCAGTGCGGTAAAGAAGTTCTCTTTCAAACGGCGCAAAAACTGAGGCATCTCTCGCGGTATTTTCTGACTTCATTGTCTTCCTGTAGTCAAGCTTTCGTATATCACCGCTACGACTCCCTGTGTGCGTTGAATGCTGAGAAAGATGACATCTACGCACATACGGGTGTGACCGTAAGAAGAAATAGAAATTGAATATATCCGGATGTCCCATTGAAGCCATCTCATTGTATTTTATCTCTGTGTCATCAGTGTGCGGCGCTGTCGGATCGAGTAGCAAAGTCTCTAGAGACTTGTTGTAATCCCGCCGTAACCAATACGTCATGCTTCGAAGAAAGGGATCTGAAGGACGAATAAATACAATACTGAAATTCAGATAATTTTAATTCGGTGACTACATAAGGGCTACAACATAAGTGCAAATTAAAGAAGAAAATAAGATCTGTTTAATTTTTTACTAGAGTTCAGAATATATATGAATTTTGTTATTTGATTTTGGTGCTTGAAGCTCACATAAAATTCGCTTTAAAAAGTCACGTTTCATGTCTTTATAATCACCAAACATTGCTGTTTTCAGTATAATTTAAATGTTGAATTGACATTAAATGACATCGTTTACATTACAGAATCATCATGCAACGGTCAAGTTCTCTGCAACCCTAATTTTTAACAGCAATCTTTATTACTGCAGGAGTGCTTAACCAGATGTTCTCTAGGGATATGATTTCAAATTTCAAATCACCATTCATTCCACCCATAGGACCAGATGTTCTCTAGGGATATGATTTCAAATTTCAAATCACCATTCATTCCGCCCATAGGACCAGATGTTCTCTAGGGATATGATTTCAAATTTCAAATCACCATTCATTCTACCCACAGGAACAGAAAATTTCCCATGTGAGCAAAACTTAGCATCTCTAAGGACGAAATTGATACGCTCCAGGTGATCATCGCAACATACCTGGGTCTGGTCCTTCTGTGCCCTCTCCAAGAACGTACTCTGATAAAATCCTGTAAAAGGTCGATCCTTGTTCCATATTTCCTTCGTACAAACGAGTAATTACGAGTGCCAACTGTAAATCTTTTAATTTTGCGATGCAGACCTAGGAGGGTAACAGAATAGACTTATATATAAAATAATATTAAAACCAACTTTTGAAACTTCTATAAAATATCCTTTAGGGTTCTTTTGGGCCTGAACCTGTTCCTCCAAATTTCTTTTTCTGAATTTAGGCCATGTTAACACGTTTGGGTACGTGTTGAAGGCAGAACACGATTAAAAGACGCTACGTAAGGCCATTAACGTTTTTCAAAGTGTAGATTGAAACTCTCGGCTGCTTCATTTTTAATACTACAATAGAAGGCAGCAATGCTGTTGGATGCGAAGCAAAAAAGTGGATTTTGACATTTGATACCGGAACAGGAATGAATACATCAAGATTGCATACCTGCACGGCATCCCAGAGCGCCTCTGCAAGCAGAAAAAAAGCAACGGCATGCTCGAATCGCTGCATGCCTAGCAATGCATAGGCATTCTTCAAGGCAGCTTTCCTCCACCGATCTTCTTTGAAATCGTGGCCGAAAAACGTCGACATTTTCGTATCTCGTAAAGATCTGAAAGATGAATCGAATTCTAAAGATACGAAGAACAGCTTTTTCAACATGGATGAAAAAATTAATAATGAGAAACCAATTAAAACAAGCTTTTCTGAACAAACACATGTTTTATATAAACAACCAGTAACATCCATAACATTTTAGTAGGAACACATTTTCAAAAAAATGCAAAAAATTAGATTACATAAACAAATTTGCTTTTAATCATTTCTTTTATGAATGCAAAGCCCAGTTTTCTATCTTTGTCTTCTGAAGGTAAAACACTAATGAAGCAATTTAAAAAGAGATCGAAATTTTTAAATTTTTATAAAGTTAAATTTAAGGGAAATAAAGATAAATAGCAATTTTGTTGCTATGATGCTTTTTAAAAAGTACAAAACATGAATGAATGGAAAATCTCTTTAAAAGAATTATCTTAAATTGTCACTCGTTGATGTTTCCGAATCCTCTCTATCGGTCCATATTAAAGTTTAATATCCTGGTGTCTAATGGCTTCTTTTTTAATCTTTTAATGTATTAAAATAGCAATACCCCCTGCTATTACCTGTATAATGCACAGAGCAACGTCTTCTTCTTTGATGCTAGATAGAAAACTGCACAATCCAGGGGGTCTTGGTTTATCTGAAAGTGCGCCTTTGCAAGCTGTCGAAATAAAAAAAATTCACTTACCTTTCAAAGTCAATGGAGCCTAACATTGTTAAGTGAAATTTGACTGCTGCTCTTTTCTTACTCACTCAAATAAAAGTACGAGATTATAATTTTTTAAAGGCCAGAGTTGAGAAAACAGAAGGCTATGATAGAAGACAAATTCATATATCTATGAAACAAAATGCACTGTTATAAAAACAGGCAGAAAAAAATTGGATAGGGATGGTCAGAAAGTTTGGGAAGCTGAATCTCATTCGAAATTTCCTCCATGTATGGAAATTCCTTCTTTTTGGACAACCAGTGCTATATTTTTAAGATCTCCTTAGCAGATAACATAACAAACCTTTTCAGTGAGCCGTTTCAGAGTATCACTGCTCTTCACCCACCAGCCAACGCCGTGCGCCTTCAGCTCCTTCCAGCTGGGCTCACCACGCAACATCCCAGGAACCATTGCGAGAAGCTCCTCCTGGCAGTCAGAGTGAAATGCCCAGGCAATCTTCGCAGATGGCAATCCCTAGCGTGAACGGAGGCAAATCCAATCAGAAGTTTTTTATAATTAGAAATGAGTTTGAAACCCCAGAAGGTATTCAACATTTCCTACTTTTTAAAATGCTTGAAAAAAGATGTAAAAGTTTTGTTTCCAAATCTTTTCATGAAAAAAGTTTTAAGAAAAAAAGTTCATAAAATTGTTACCTTGCCTTCAAGACTGGCCCTGTGACCAAGGGGTAACGATCTAAGCAAAGTCGTGTGCTGTCGCATGGCTAGTAAAAACTTTAATCCACAGTCGTCAACAACATCTCCTCCGCTGCCCGCAGTTGCACCGATCGCTCCTGTCGTTGCGTAGCCTCCTCCGCCAACCCAATGCGACAACTTTTCATCTAAAAAAATGAATCGATTCATTACAATCAGTTGTCTCGACGATATCCATATGGGCACATTATGATAATATCTTTGTTTCTTCGGCTTCGCTTACAATAAAAGATTCCAATATCAACAGTGGTGTAACGGAGGCATCTGGGGTCATTTCATTTCATTTCATTTCATTTCATCTCATTTCATTTCATTTCATTTCATTTCATTTCATTTCATTTCATTTCATTTCATTTCATTTCATTTCATTTCATTTCATTTCATTTCATAATTTATTTGTTAACGCATGTTAAAAAGTGGCAGCCTCAAGGTGGCTGATGCGGACCTGCAAAATCAAAATATTTACATAACTAAAATCATGGTAAAATTAGGAATAATTTTACACTGTTTATACAGTTTTTTGTTGTAAATTACTACTATCTTAATTCATATGACATCTTTAGGGTTAAAATATTATATATAATTTTTCAAATCCTTGTTTCTTGATGAAAGTTGTTGTTTTCAGTTCCGTTATTGCCTTATGTTTTAGTTCATATTTGAAATTTTGAATGGGTCCTAAGGAAAAAATTTGGCCGGGCATGAGGCCCCTTCCTTTGGACTCCAACAAAGTCTCTTTCAACGCTTTACAACATGTCAAACACAATATCAGGATACAAAAATGAGATTTTCTCTTGTTAACTAGGATGAGCTGAGTTATAGAAACTTCAGTTTTAGATCTTTAAAACATGAGGTGAATTTGAGCCAAGTCCTCAAAGTAGGGGTTTAAAAATGATTTGGGTGCCCCATTTGGTGGGGGCCCTTTGTTGTCGAACTAAGGTTCCCTAAACTAAACGTATATTACAGGGGAGTATCAGGATAAGGAAAGTTCCGAACCTGTACGTGTTTCCCTTTTGGCAAAATTGAGTCCTCTCTCCTGCAGATCCCCACTCTCTAAATCCATGTTTGTTGTTGCAACTGTGTCAGCCAAAGCAAGCAGGTACAGCTGATTGATGCTATTCAGTCCAGGGAGTTGCCTTCGTGTCAACACATGTGCCAAAAGCTGGGCTTGGGCTAGGCCAAAATAAACAGCGCTTTTAGACATGCCCGTTCCCTTAGAATGGCTTGCCATATTTGCGTCCATTTGCAAGCCTCCGAAAGAGGTTGGCTTCGCATCGAATAGAGAGCTGTAGTCCGTTTCCACTGGGGCTGCTGGTTCATCTGACAATGTACCTAGAAAAACAGATGGCCTACGAGGTTAAAAAAGAGATTGATTTTACAGTTGGGTATAAAGCTGGGATCATGGAAATCAAAGTTTAAATGAAACGAAAGGCAGTTGAAACTATAAGCAATTGATACCAAAAGAAATGGTACGCTACTGCATCTGTGAATAGGCAATATAAATTTGAAAGCAAAGCAACCTTCTTCATTCTGCTGCAAAGCTCCACTTTCGTCTTTATCTGCTGCAATCAACGCCTGAAGTGGTAGCGGTGGGATAACATTCATCTCTGGTGTGTCTTCAATTGTCTCAGCAATATCTGTGTTAGAATCCATTGGACTTGAAGAGAGACAACTTTGAGTCCTCGATAACGTTCTCGACCTCGTTCTGATCATATCACCCGCCTCCGCAGCTTCATCGGCTGCCTCACGCCCCGCAACGCATCTGACCTGAAACGAAAGTGTTTCAATACCAGTACGGATATTTTGTTGCCTTTTGAGGAGGAGGGAGAAATTATTTGGCTGTTCTATACAGGTCAAAAATTGATAGCATAGTACAAGATACCATTTTTGCAGAAGGTTGAATTCTTTTTCTATAAATATATTTATACCTGATGGAGTTCGAATATTCTTTAACAAGCCAACGGACAATTAGTTATGTTTACTTACCAAATGGGAAAGAATGGCACGAACTCTTCGCATTTTACCCATGTTCATCAGAGCGATGAGGTTTTTTGGGTGGTACTGCGGCAGAACGGCGGTTGCGCTAGCAGCTCTGTACAAAATATTGTCACTGAACAGCATGTTTCTCTCGCCCTATGGAGAAAGCATAAGAATTGTCATCTAGTTGTGCTATTACAGCCATAATTGTGTTATTAAGTGATAAGGCGATCATGCTAAAATCATAGATTATTATGACACTATATAACAGTTTATGATATTAACCCGATACAATATCATAGATTTAATAAATTACAGAAATAAGATCAAGTTACTGCAAGTTGATAGAAAGAATCTATTGGTCTTGCTTGTAGAAATTTGGGTAGATTGGACGTTTTAGAAATTTATAACTATTTTATGACCTTCTTTCTATATCAAATATTTTTAGATCATAAACAATCGAAACAGATATATTTCTATGTTGCCATTGTTTGTTTTTATCAAGACCCTTACCATCAAAACTCTAACTCAATAATATTTTCAGTAAGTCTCAAACAACTTTAAAAAGACTGCCATGCCAATAGAAAAGAAATCGCAAAAAATCACCCAAAATAAACGTTTTTTAGTAGGAACAGTACGTAATTTCGGAAGCAAGCTTTTCGTCGATTCCCATTGTCAATCATGACCAAAATCGTAGAGTCAAATTGTTGATTCGAAATGAAAAATTATAAATATATACCGTAAATCCTCGAATTAGCCCCCTGGGGGCTTATTTATTTTTGATATTTTTGATGGGGGTTTATTCGAGGGGGGCTTCTACGAGGGAGGGGGGCTTATAAAATTATTGTAGACATTAAGAAGACATTATTAAAAGACCTCGTTTATTTAAGTAGATATTTCTTTATGAGCATTTAATTAATTACTACCAAAAGTATGAATTTGTTGTGGCAATTCAATAAAACGCCATACGCAACCTCAGATGGCGAAAATCATCAAATTGAGGGGTCCAATTTGAGAATTTACGGTAGCAGTGGGGGCTTATTCGAGGGGGGCTTATTGACCATTTGTAGTTCTAGGGTGGGGGCTTATTCGAGGGGGGCTTTTCGAGGGGGGCCAATTCGAGGATTTATGGTAATATATAAACACACCACCCACATTAAAATAGAAGGCTTTAAAGTTAAAAAAATCATTTTGTAATCCGTTGAATGAACCAGTAAGTACACAAGACTTACCTCATCCATCTCTTCGACCCTGTCTGCTTTTGTGTCTTTTTCCAAATTGACAGCTTCCCACTGCGAATACACCCTAAGCTCATTCTTCACTCCAACCAATAGCATCCCTTCGCGCGTCCACGTGATAGTGTTGATGACCTTGTCGTTAAGGTCAATAACATTGAGAAGGCTCCATCTAACGACAGATACCGATGATGACGTTGAAGAGACAATCTGTGGATGTATTGAAGTTCTCAATTGACGTAGAATGTAGATAGAATTCCCTAATGCAGCGCTGAGTATGAATGCACCGTTCTCTAGGGACATCCACGTCAAACCAATTGGGAGAGTATCAAGGTACGCCGAATCACTTGAGACGTTAGCGGGCAGCTTATAAGGAAGCTCAACTGTATCTTCGATTTTCCATGAATCGCCGCCCGTACTTTCACTTTCCAGTATGGACACAGATACTTTTGGCTCCTTGGTATCCAGGCTGACTGACAACCAAGCCAACCTTAGTGAATGGGCGTGGGCTGTTGCAAGCACCTTGAATTTTTTCTCGCTCAACGAGCCGAGATTGTACTCGCTAGAAACAAACTCGAACGTGTGCTTCAGGGTGGAATCATCATAATCATCATGTTTTTTCATCGCATAAAATCTCAAGAAACAGTCTGATGTTGTTACGCTGATCCAAAATGCGGACGGGCATGTTGAATTCTGGCATGACGAGCTTGGAATATCAGTAGCTGCCGAAAATATCAATGGTTTAACATCTTCAGGCAGTGGCAATTTCTGCACACAAATCTGCTTCGTTTCCAGGCATTTTGTAGTAAAAATACCATGCTGATGTTTCGAGGTCAACAAAGGACTAAGGGAGAACTGGGACGAGTTGCTTTCAGGTGATAATGGAGTGACAGGGGAGAAGTTACCTTCTGTCACGGGGGTAACCGCCCATGCTCGTATCACGTGATACCCTTGGGAATCGACAGTAACAGCCACTATATAGAACGGTCCCCATTTTGATTGATGCAGTCGCTTTTCTTTGAAATCCGCATTCTCGTGGACTGTTTCCTCATTTGAAACATCCTTTGCATTTTTAGGCCTGGTTTTGTCTGCGAAAACATGGAGAAACTTTACATTTGAAATACCCTCTGAGTCTGCTACATTACCAATCGGCATGACACACGTGGATTTCGATCCGCTTTGCTCGCTTTCAATCAGTCCTGACAGCTTCTCACGATTAAGGTTGTTTGCTGTTGCCTTTTTCGATGTCAATGCCGTGAGAAGAGCTTTCGAATCAAGAACAACCTGATGCAGGTGAAGTCCTTGGTCTGATGACGTCACAAAACACGCGCATGGCGTGCAGGGTAAAAAGTCGGTTCCGTCGGGGCCTGGTAAACAAACAAGGGAATGCTCAAACAAATGCGGAAACCAAGCCACGTGCTTGAAGTTTGACATGTCATTTGATGAGATCCTGGCCGTTTCGGTGACGCCTCCAAGTTGCGACAGCGGCCCAACTAAATCAGACCTCCAGAGCATCAGCTCGCTGGCGCATTCCTCAGCACAACTCTTCGTTGATCTTTGATGTTTATCCCTATTTCCACGATCCTGCGATGTACTAATAACTAGTGGCAATATTGGATGTGTAGCAAGCAAGGAAGTTACGAAACGTGGGCCGCAATTACGACGCAAATGCGTTACGCTGGCGATACCAATAAAGTTCGTTACGTCTGAAAACGTTAGCTGCCAAAGATTAAGTGTTCCATCAGAATGTGCAGAAACCAAAAAGCTAAACATGTGAGTTAAAGCAAGATCAGCCGCTAGAGTTTTCTGAGAGCCTGTCCCAGATGTAGGAATCTTCCCGAGCTGCAAACTTTGGTTGATTTTTGCACCTGAACTGATAAGTTTCGATAAATTTTTGTTGTAAAATGTGCCGGTCCAGTTAAGACTGCTGGCATCAGCTTCAGTAAATGCGGCAGGGATTCGGCTGGCGAAACTAACTTGCGGTTGTCGATAAAAGGCGCTCGTAAAGTCGTCGAGGTAGTCAATTAACCAGATGAGCAATGAGCCATCGACAGGGTGAATGCAGAACAGGGTATCGCCAGTGGTGCACCATTCACGGAGTAACTGGTTCACCTGTCACAAAACATTATATATGTTACAATATGACCAGCTATATGAAACTTAACTCTATTGAACTACGATATACAGGGACGCAGAATATATCACGGGTTGGGGGAGGGGGTGTTAAAAGCATTTTGTGGGAAGGGGCTTAGATTTTTGGAGGGGAGGGGGGCTAAACATGCAAAAGGCGAAAAGCAAGACTGGTATTGTGTTGAGTACAGTCTCTGAAAGATATTGGGGTAGGCTGAGGCCCCCAGCCCTCCCGCTTCACTGTCCCTTATGATATATATATAAACAAAAAATAAAGTAAACTTCAATAAATTAAACATCCAAAAAAAGACTTTTTTCTGGCAATAACTTTCGGAATTGACATCTCATAGATTAAATTTAAATTTAAGCATGCGTATAAAAAAAGAGGAATGGCATATTACGATGACTTCCCAGGTATCTTATCTAAGGACAAAAGACGGTGTATGTGATCTGAGGACAAAGACAAATTGATTACTGCAATGAATTGTCTGTTACCTGTGCGCCAATGGTAATTGGTATGCCTTTCTTCTTTGTTTGATTCTGATCTTCAAGGGATTTCTCGTTTGATGAATTGGATATGGAGCTTGTAGACTGACTGTACGAGATTGTGGAAGCTGTTGAGGGAGACCTGGAATCTTGGTTCATTCGGGGCGTCGTCTCAAATCCACTATCGTTATCATCTTCTGCAGATTCAAAACGAGGCATTTCAATAAATTTAAAATCAGCTAAATAAGATAACATTTTTTTCAGGATTTCCAGACTAAATGCACTTTAGAACTTTGTTAGACAAATAAAAAATACTAAACTTCTTTATATCTATAAATCGAAAATATTTATTCTGAAAGTATGCTCTAGCGATTTGTTGACTCCAATCTTAGCGAAAACCAACTGCCCTTATGTGCTTATCAAAATGAAGTATTTCTAGCTGAAAAAGTTTTCCAGCCTTCTTTGGTGGCATGTATATGCGTACAAAGGAAAAAACTGTGTTGTTACGCCCAACGTTTGGCTTGCTTGTGTTAACTGCGGGTTTTGATTTGGAAGAGTTATCGGGTTTGGGAAGGTTACCTAATGTTCACCAGATAGGCCTTGGAGTAGACTCAAACAAATGTACAATCCTTCTAAAACATGCATGACATCGAATTTCTTGGCAATATTTAAAATGACTGATTGCAATCTGCAATACAATATGCGATAGATAACAAAAGCTAAATATTTTAAATTGATAGTTGCGTTTCAATAATAACTTATAAATTAAAATATAAATTTCTTGCTTAGACATAACCAATGGCACGAAATATTGGTCTCAGTTTGGCAAAGAAATCAAGAATTATGAACTATTTTTTCTCAAAATGATACATCCCTATAAAATTACCCCCAAAGACACTCCCAATACTGCACCATATAACATGTAGTTTCTACCTTTCTTGAGGGTGGAGGGGGGGGGGGGGGTGGCACAAAGCACAAAAATTATAAAAACCCTGCGTTTCCAATAAACAATTTCCCTCTGTTCTATTGGTTCGTCCAAAGATTCCATCTTTTCTTCAACACTATACGAAGGACAACATCTGTTTTATGAATGAATGGATAAAGACTATGTTAAATTATAAGGCCATGTTACCATCCGATCTAGTCATGTCGTCCTTATCCTCAATGATCGTGTCTTCGTTCGCCTCCATTTCTCCATCGTACTCCATGTCATTTAACACAGCGTAATCTTCATCATTTAGCGAGTCTTCGTCTTCATTTTGCTTATCAGTCAAGTATCCATTCGTCAGTAATTCATACGATGTCGTGAATTGTATCTCTTTGTTGTTCAGCCACTGGAGCTGGAAGCTTTTGCCGAATACAGAACCAGTAGGGATCGTTGACAACAACGCGATGTCAGCAGTTGGGTTTATAACCGAGGCCAAATGAAAATGGTACATTGAGATGATGTGATGTCTGCGAAAAAAATTTGGTTTACTTGCATGTGTAGGCTGGGCAACTGAAAGGAGGGGGCTGAGTGAACACATTGGCCCAAGGTCACAAGGTCTAGGAGGCCACATAAAGTTATGAGCCCCATTTTAAGATTGGGATTAATCAATTGTAACAAGAATAGTAAAAAGTATCAAAAAATTATACGAAGATTACAGCAAAAAAAATTCTTAAATATATTTTAAGCTAGCCGCAGAAATTTTCTGCCCTCTTTGCTCGCAGGTGCCTCCTCTTTCAGTATTGCCCCAGTGCCTCCAAAACCTCCCGGCAGTCCTGGGTGTAGGGTATAATTTACAAAGTGAGTCGATTTTTAGAGATACGGTCGAGGAATGTTACCAGAGTTGTAGATAAAATTACCAGATTTGAAATCAGAAGAGAACTGAGCTATGAACGTTAATCAAATTCCATCTGCAAAAGACGGCATTTTGATTCACCAGTGGTATACTAGAGTAAGGAGGGCTGCTGTGAAATTAGCGTGTTGTTCCATTAACCAGTCTAAAAATTGATACCATAGGGGGTTTTAGAGAATTGCATGCAGGTTCATTGGAAACCTCCTTGACAATGATTTGGTCAGTGGCACCTACACAAAGTTTGAGGCTGACATTGTATCACAAGAAAAAACTTAACGTTCAACCATCTGCTTTCCTTTATCTCACTTCCCATATTATTTGTGCACACAAATATACCACTGAAGCGACCAATGCCCTTAACATTACGAAAAACATACGTACTTACCTAAAGACAGTGGCGCTCAATTTCGCATCGCCACTGCTATCGACCATGTCCGCCAAAGACGCCGAGCTATCGCGTGGCGATAATTCTTTTGGCGGTTCTAAATCCCCGACCAAGTCCGGCTGGGAACGTGGCTTGTTTTGGTCTGTTGTTGATGTCGCTGTGATGGCGTGAGTTGGTCGTTGTTTGACCGTCTCTGCCCAGATCCGACATACGTTGTCAGCACATGACGTCAAGAGAACATTCAAAACACAGGTTCTAGAGAAACATAAAAACATCATATCAAGATAAAATGAATCTGAGAGATACGAACATCTTTAAGAAGAACTGGACGCTACTTTACAGGGTTTTATGGCCTAATGTACAGTATATATGATAAGGACGGATTCCATTAGATTTTACAGAACCTAAACCGTTCCCTAACATCATGTTATTACAGAAAATTAGATAAACGGGGGCTATTACTTATCTAGAATTCGGCACTTTCTTTTTAAGGACTGTAGCAATGAGAGGAATTTTATTTAATTTGATATAGGAGACTAAAACGCAAGAAATTATCGCACTGCGTCCCTTATAAAAGGGGCCTAGGCGATGGTGTCTCTGAATATATTTAAACTCTGACGATATTAGAAAGAGTAAGTCTCCAAATAAAATTACAGTGGCATTCGCTTGCTCTTCTGCCTCCATGAGAATCCAGTGACGGCCTTTGGGTGCAGTATGTAGATAAAGTTATATGTTTCACTGTGACTATGAGCACGCTTTTGTTGTTGTTGCTGCTTCTGTTTATCAACCTGCTTGCCACTCTTCTTTCCATCTCTATGATGATGGCTGACTAAAAAGATGAAATTTCGAGTCAAACATCTCAATAAGAGGATACTAAGTTGTCATACACGCCAAGGAGCTAACTGATGAGAATGAGCCAGCAATCGCTTGACTAGGGGTATGGGCTTCAGTTGGGTGATTAACTCAGATGCTTTATTAACGAAATATTCTGCCAACCAGAAATGTTGATTTGAAGTGGCAGGGGTAACTACTTGGGATAAAACAAAAAGGAAAGCGCACAAGATGGGTATTGATCAACGATTTTATTAATCAAAGATTTACATTGTAATAAAATTGGCCATAATCAATCGGCGATATGGACAAAAACAAAATATTGCAAAAATACACTTGCTTTATCACGATGGATAAAAACTGGACAAAAAGTGCAGTATTACAAAAAGCAGTTTAGAAGAACAAGAGTCTGAGTTTCGAGCGAAGGAACATATATGGACAAAAACAAAATATTACAAAAATACACTTGCTTTATCACGATGGATAAAAACTGGACAAAAAGTGCAGTATTACAAAAAGCAGTTTAGAAGAACAAGAGTCTGAGTTTCGAGCGAAGGAACATATATGGACAAAAACAAAATATTACAAAAATACACTTGCTTTATCACGATGGATAAAAATTGGACAAAACGTGCAGCATTACAAAAAGCAGTTTAGAAGAAGGGGAGGCTGAGTTACGAGCGAAGGAGCATATATGGACAAAAACAAAATATTACAAAAATGCATTTGCTTTATCACGATAGATAAAAACTGGACAAAAAGTGAAGTATTACAAAAAGCAGTTTAGAAGAAGGGGAGTCAGAGTTACGAGCGAAGGAACATTTATTGACAATCACAGATTTCAATAAACCATTGTCTTTATAGGTAAGGAAATTCAATGGATAAAACTTTATCATGGAAAGCGGAATGAAGAAAGAACGACAAAGGTCGTTTGTATACATAATATTAAGACCAACTGAATCAAAACGAAATATGATAAAGATAAATAAAAACACAATATTTACTAATTAATATGAAGTTGAGATTTTTGTTTGTTCTGTGAGTGGAAAGTTAAGACTATTTTGTTGTTTTACAGATAAGAGCGATTTTAAATACACATCAGAGTTTTAACAAGCACGGCAACGACAAAGAAGTCATCCAGAGCCAGAAATGAAAATATATGGTTTCAAAATCAGAAGAAACTCATCGTTCATGTGGGGCATGTTCCATGAAAAGAGTAGTAAATGTGATTTACGATCAAAGAACCTGCTAATGTGGCCTCGAACTAAAACTATTAGATATGAAAATGATAGTAAAGTCTTTCGTGGCAACATCTGCTGGAACTAAACGTATAAATTGTTGGAGTGAAAAGGACTGCAACGGTCAAGTATGTAAAGAAACATTGTATTCCATAAATAATAACAACAATGTTCACACAGGGTAATCACTTAAACACACGAGTGCTGCTATCAAAGAGGGCCCTCTATCTATAGCTGGTATAAACTACAATAAAATGTTACAATCAAAGAAAAATATAATAAATATGTAAGACTGTTTAGAATCATAAATCAATTTTAACTGTCCATATAAACTTGTTTTAGTTTACGTTTAAAAAGTGGAAAGAGGTCCAACTGGCGTAGGCTGCTCGGATGTTCATTGGGACCTTGAAACTAAAAAGCCTTTTTCCTGTTTCTGTTCTAACTCTCGGGATTTGTGCTGCACATTTGCTGTTTCGAGTGTTCTGATTACGATTATTAAAGATTTAATTCGTGTGTTCAAAACTTCTAAAGACTCTCTTTAGGCATCTAAAGACCAGGTGACAAGCCTTGTATTCCTTGCTGCTGTTGCTCGACATAAGTTTGCAATCTTTCCATGTATAATCTTCTTTTTATTCTTTTCTAACAATTCCTTACTATTTTATTTATTTTCAAGCATTGATTGTAAATAGTTGGTCTGAACTAGCTTTATTTACACAAACTATGTAAAAATCAACTTCGAAGAATTTCATAATAATAATAATACTAAGAATAAAAGAGCTTATGGTCTGACACTAAAACAAAACAAGAATTTATGGAAATTTTCCCTAGCTATAAAATACGAGTTTTTCTCTTACAAAAGAAATTTATTCATTTTGCTTCTAAAACTTTTCGAGTTAAATTATCTGTATTCAAATATAAAATGGCAGAAGATATTGTATTCAAATAAAATTGTTTTCAAGTACAACATGTCTTTGGACAACTTAAGCTTCAAAGAATTACGCCAGATCAAAAAAGCGGCAACTCAAACGGGCATGTGTTAAAAAATAATATTTTTCTTTTGGTCAAGGTAAGCGTTGAAATAACCATAAAATAAAAATTTGATTAAAATGATCATGAGATAACACATCTTGAATCTCCACGTTTCTGTCCAAAAGTATTTAGCTATCTTAAAGTGATTAAGAGTATAGAGAAAATTCTTGGGATGATTTGTGGAAGAGCTTTAGGCAACGTTTTGGTGGGCGAAAATTTTAGGGATAGAAGATTGGGGGTAAGACATAAAACGAGTGTAGATATGGTCGACCCAGGAGCATGTCACCCTAAAAAGAAGCCAAAACTATTATATACATTTTAGACAAACAATAAAAAGCCTTTCCCGAATAAGGGTTTTGAAATCTTGATTTCCTGTTGGTTACAACAAGCAAAAACAAGTACTTGTAACTGTTAAGTTAAAAAACCAAACCTGTCTTTCTCAATACGATATTGACAACAAATAAACTATGCTTAATATATAAATTCTAATGAACAAAAAAAATGAGCAACATAAGATGGGACTGAAATTACCTTTGGAGGCTTGGAACCAAATTTTGACCATTCGATCACCCTGAAGATTGAGAAGGATTAATAAATAAAGGTCTTATGAATGTGTTTTGTGCCGAAATATTGGGTCCCATTGCTCAAAAGGATTGAAATAGTTCAAATTCATTAGGACGGCAAATACTAGGCAAAGAATGGATCCAAAATCAGAAAAAAGTTTAGTAAACGAGCGACTTAAGAAAAACACCGCATTACAGAAGAACCAACATATAGGCCCTTGTAATATTTTGCTTTGTAAGATGAAATAAAAAGAAAGTTCCATTACTAAAGCACATATTGGTATATTCAGATCGCAGTAATCTTTAATTTTGAAAAAACTAAGATTAAGAAATTTTTGTATCAAAAAGAGGCTGTTCAATGAAGGCCTCGGTCCAGTATTGTTGCCAAGTATTAGAATAATTTTCAGGCACAACCTCCACTAAAAGAAATTTGAGCAACATGATGGCACCTTTTGCTATAAAAGTAGTAATCAAAGAAAATATATATTTATCTAATTTATACTGACTATTCCGGCAGAAGCAAAATAATGGCCATCAGGTGAGAATTCTAGATGTCGGACTGGTGTTGCCATCCTGTGAAAGGAAAAATATTGATAGCAAGGAATGCGCCGTATAAAAACTTTTGGGGAAGGTATCGGGATACAGATTAAATAGTAAAAAATGTTGTATATTATATACAAGATACATTATGAAGCTTGATTATAAAGAACGTTATATAACGATTAATTTCCTCCTTTCCAAGATTTTATTCTCCTTTTCAAGCAGGGGAGGGTATCTGATTGTTTCATGTCATTGGGAAGTGCCTGCCACAATCTACTCCCTAGAAACGATATCGCCTCTAAGCCATAGCACGTAGTGCGCGCTTGTGGCAGTAGTAGATTGTGGCAGCTTGTCTACAATTGCATTCCGCTCCTTTCCAAGATTTCATTCCTCTTCTGCTTAACATATACCTCAATGATCTCTTCATGTTTGTGAATGATGCTCAAATATGCAACTATGCAGATTATACAACTATCTATGCTTGTGACAACAGTATTGATAGTATCATTGAAACATTAAAGAATGATGCCCTTAAAATTCAGTTTGGGTTTCCGAACAACTGTATGAAGTTGAATGAGGACAAATGCCATCTAATGGTCTTTGGGAATAAAAGTAATGATATTTCTTTAAATATCGGAAGTGTCAGGATAGAAGAGAGCACGGAAGAAAAGCTGCTTGGAGTGATTCTGGACAAAACATTATGGTTTAAACAGCAACTAAAGTCCATTTGCAAAAAGGCTGGGCAAAAGCTACATGCTCTCTCGAGAATCTCTCACTTTCTTGATACTGAACAACTAAAGAGAATAGTGAAGGCATTTATCTTGTCCCAGTTCAACTACTGTCCTCTTGAACTAGAAAAAATATCTCTAACTGGCTACACACAACCGAAAAAAAAATTCAACTGAGAGAAAATCAGGGAGTGATAAAAGTCCAAGTCAACAGTTACTAAATGAAACTTGTAATATTCAAGCTTTACTGTTACAAGACTTCGCCATATAATTTCTCTAAATTCAAGGAAAAGTTCATAGCAAAAACTAGAGAAAAAAAATAAGAAAAGAACCCCATTCAAATTCTAAATATAATTTTAAAATTCTCCGAATCCAACGAGATGTAGAGAAAAATAAAGATAAAAAAGTACCCTAGCTAAAATTCTTTGTAAATGATCAAGTGTTGGATGCTACGGAGTATCTAGCGAATGGCTATTCCTTAGTGACACCTTCGATGATATTGAAAAAACTGACCTTCTGTTCCAAACATTTTCCCACATGCTGCCATTGCCATCATCAAACAAGACAGAGAAACATCGCCACATGCTGATATGACTGCTACCAACGAGAAGGCGTTTCCCTGGGGATTCAAAGATTAATAATCACAAAGGAGGCACTTCAATTTTTTTTATACCTTTATTTTCTTAATTCTTGTACCAGAATGCATTGCACGCGCACCGATAAGGAGAAAAGGTCTATTACTTTGTAGGGATGTATCGGATATCCGGTAGGCCGGATAATCCGGCGCCGGATCGCTGATTTTTTGAAAATCCGGTTCCGGCCGGATTTGTTTCCGAAATTTTCCAGAACTTTAATCATAACTAAGAAAATTTGGAAAACCAAGTCAGACTCCCTTCATACAGTGATTAAAAATGGATTTTCCAGAACTAAACAATATCGACGATAAAACAAGCGCCTTGAAAACAGATTTGAAATGAAAGTGCCCGTCATCACGAAACAGGAAGACTGGATGATATAATTCACAAATTCGGTCCAGGGTTGCCAGATCGGCTTTTTAGGCCAAATTTTTCATTTTTGGTTTTTAGATTTAGATTGCCTGGAAAAATTGTTTTTTTGCTTACTACTTAAATTTGACCTTGTTGGCCTTTTCAGCAGACGTCCAAAATTAATAAGTAATTACTACATTCATAGAATAAATAATAATTAACTACAAAGTGTTAAGCAAATTTCAAATTTTATCACCTAACCTAAATATTATCTTGATATTAGCAAAGGGTTTTGGAAAAAAGTAAGATTCTTATCAAAGTTAAGAAATTATCAAACAGGCACAAGAAAAGAAATATAACCAGTGCCTGCTTGATGGATTCTTGAGAGAGTTTTTGATTTGGCCTTTTTATGAGCATTTTGGCTTAAATTGCTCACCAGTCTAGCCTTCGTTTGTAAATTCAATCTGGCAACCCTGAATAGGTTTTCGCAAAGTGGCTCAAAACTTTTTATTACTGAAAATTCTATAAATGGTCAGATTATCCGGTAGAATCCGGCCGGATATTCCACGAAGAAATCCGGTAAATCCGGTTCCGGCCGGATTCTGAAAATCCTGATCCGGTACACCCCTATTACTTTGCAACAGAGCGACATTACAATGACCATGCCATTGGGAGCACAATAGCACGCCTAGTCAATGGCCATTACATTACATAAAACTGTGAGAGCAACTTGAGCAATAAGATATGTAAGATATATACGCGGTTATCACTACAAGCTGAAAGCCTTTGGTAGCGCAAAAATTGAAAATAGCACGCAAAAGCGGAAAAATGACATACTGAAGTACTTTCCATCCGACACTCGTCAGAGTATAAGGTAAGCAGAAAATTGACACCAATCGAACGCACTCTCTCTCTCTCTCTCTCTCTCTCTCTCTCTCTCTTGATACGACAACTCTCTCTCTCTCTGTCTCCTCTCTCTCTCTCTCTTCTCCTCTCTCTTCATCTCTCTCGTACTCTTTCTTCTTTCTCTTTTCTCTCCTCGTCTCTTCGTCTCCTCTTCTCTCTCTCTCTACTTTCTCTCTTTCTTTCTTTCTTTCTTTCTTTCTTTCTTTCTTTCTTTCTTTCTTTCTTTCTTTCTTTCTTTCTTTCTTTCTTTCTTTCTTTCTTTCTTTCTTTCTTTCTTTCTTTCTTTCTAAATTCAAATCGAGGAGATCGAGGTTGATGCCCTCATAAAAGAACACATTTATTGCACTCATATAAATAGTTGGGATAAAAGCAAGATTTGAATTGTTTTCTTACTCTAATCTTTTCTGCTACTTGCTACTGCGTGGCTTCGAAGTTTGCAGTTAGTTTTGCGCCGTTGCGGAACAGGGCCTCTTGATAAACAGGAGCTAAGCTATTCATTTTTTTACGAAAAATAACCAGGCGCTTATCCCTTTTCTTTCGCGTAATTTCTTGTCAAAAAGACACTACTCCAACTTAAGCAATCAGCAATCCTTCTCTTAATCATAAGATGTGCCATATTGACAGGCTAAATACTTCCCCGTCAGTGGCATAAAAAACCCTAAGGCTTATTCCCACAATTTAAACACTCCGTTTATTTTCCAGGGATCATGTCCTATCAATTTTCCAATTTATATTTCTTCAGTTTTTCCCCTAGGATCCTTTTCTATTTTCCTACTGTCATATTTCTTCTTCAGGGGCCCTCAACCTTACAGATTCGATTTCGAAAGATCGCCAGACTGTTCAATTCACCAATTCAATTTTTACGGCCTTGTTTTGAAAATTACTCTCAAACGTCATAATACGACTTTTTTAGCTCAGGTTAGGATTTACCAAGATGAATTCAGTGGAGTTAAAATTGTTTTTGTTGTGGTAGATTTTATGACAATATACAGTGGAAACGTGTTTTGTATATATCTTTTTTGCATATTTGGGAAATACCATTTTCATTTTGTATCACTTTATATACAAACTTATACCACTTTTGGTTGATTTCGGCAATTTTGAATCTCATTGGAATTTCATAGCCGAAGGGGATTTTTAATATAAATTTATCAAGTGTTTTCCTGGCCTAAGGGTTTTCCACCGCAATGAAATTTAGGCGGGTCAGAACTTCGGAAGATCTGGGTATCTAAAATGTACAATATCAACATGCGAAATATGGAGAAAAAAACAGACGTGTGTTGAACAAAATCATGAAAGCAACACATAAAACAACTAAATTTGTGAAGAACTAATCCATTAATTATTGATTAATGTTCCTTTAATCGATATAAATTTTTCATTGCAGTTGCTAGGTGACAATATTTCACGGGCATTTGGCTCAAAAATCAAGGTCACACAGGCTGACCCTAATCATTCCAAGCCTTCGCAAAAAGTCGCTAACTCGGTTACCTTCTGTTTACCATAAAGAAGATTATCTTTGCGTTTTTCAAATTTATAGATAGATCATAGCTTTCTGGTTTTCGTTTAAACGTTTAAGCATACAAAATCAGTCGTTTTAAACTTTAATCCAGCTTGGAAAAGGACTTTGCTATGTCCTGATAAACCACTTAAATTTCTTGGGAGGTCTATTTGTAAAATCTGAAATGCGAAAACAGAGCAGTGACGGAAAAGCTGGCGTGTAGATAAAAACAAAAAGAAAATGTCTAAAAATACTTTTCAGATCAGCAAGTGCCTTGTTTAACAGAAATATTAGGCCCAAGGACATTTTAATAGAGTAAGCAACTCAAATACTAGCCAGGTTTTAGAGTGCTAAAAATCGTAGCACATTGACAAACAATGAAAAACTTCAAAGAATTGTTTGGTTTATAAACAGGAAATTAATTTTTTGTGGTATAAAATTTAAAAAGTCTTTGAAAAAAGCAAACATTTTAGAACATACTTCACCTTCTGACACCCTTCACCTTCAGAGTATAAAACGTCAGAACATAGATCAAAACTCTACGCTAGAAAATATATACCCAGTTGTGGATCGAAATAGGCCAATCAGATACGTGAGCACATGAGAAAATCCCTAAGTGCTTACAAAATACAAAATACAATTGATTGTTAAAAATATCTTGACTATTTCAAACCAAGGGTTATTAATAAAAAATTTTCAAGCAACTAAAAGTTCATAATAGAACTAAAAGCATTTTGCAGACTTTCCTAAACAACAAAAATATTGATTTGCTAAAACTCACCATCTTTGTCAAGACAAATCGTATAAACTTCGCTTGTTGCTGAAATGGTGTGAACTTTGGTCCAATGGTAGGGGAGCCGCTGGAATTTAAACAAGTCAATCATAACTCACTTCAGAGAAAAATCAAATTATTTTTCTAAAACGCCTTTATGATCTGAAATGCTTGAAGTATCACAGTTTTTTGTCATGTTAGTTTTAAAAACTTTTGCATTGAGTTTTTCTAATAGCTCTGGTACAGTGAAGCATCTACTTGATGGTGACAAAAGATTTTCATAAACCAAAATAAAAAATTTTGGAATCAATGCTAAAATTTATTCATACACCAGAATGTATTTTGTTGCAAGACAAAATACCTCTAAAGAATGCCTTACACAAATTTTGGCAAATCCCCTTTAGTAATACCGGATTGGTATTTGTAATGGCCAACAGGAAGTCACACCTATCAAATCATGTGTCCGATGGCTTCATGTTGCAACTTTGATCTTGTCAAAATTTACCTTATTAAAATTTTTTAAAAAGAATAATCTATTCATTGACAAGTTGCATTTGAAGGTTACAGATATCTGCTAAAGAATTATGTTTATTGTCCAGACAGAGGTCATCAACTTGCTACAACTTTTACCAATGGATAGAAATTATGGGGCCACATCATACCCCGGTTTTGTTAGAAAATGTACATTCACTTTGCAGTTTTTGTGAATAGATGTATTTATGAGAATGCAGCCAATGAGCTTTGTCAAATTTTGAACATATCTAACTGATTCTGCATATTGGGAGGTATTTTTTGCCATTCTTTCAGATGATGTGGTCAAATTTAAGAAACTCTAAAAACGATTTTTGATTTACTTGTGTTAGCAATTGATATACATATCCTGGAGTTCTATAAACATAAATTTGTTTAGGGCCTCAGACAAAATTTTGGCGTGCAGATGAAAGGCATTTTTCTGAAAGATTTTTAAGTTGGAAGTTGTTAGCTTGTAAATGAGACACAGATGAACTCAAGCAAACAATTGTAAATACAAAATGGTCTTATGGTTCCTATTAATCAAACCACAACACAGCAAAAAATGAATAAATAACACCAATTCATTGCCCAATGGACACTTTCAAGCAGTTGAGCATCCAGGATGATGTAGAGGCAAAAATTACAAAAAAACAAAATGAAGTCTTGCAGTTGTCTGCAAAACAACATCTAGATCCACCCTCTTTAAAACACTTGACAATGTTAGCTGTCAAATTACCTTTCCAAACATAAAACTTAAGGATATTTTAGGGCAATGCCATTAAAGCCAATTATTAAATGCTTAAATTGTGACTAAATCATGATTTTAGCAGCTCTGGGAGAGGGAAGAAGTCCTCAAAGAATTTAAGACTTACTTTACTGAGGTCATTTCCTTTGTTGCTGAGGGCTTCTGGCTCAAAAATGATGACTTTGCTTCCAAACGATGCAGCAATCTAAAATTTGAATATGTTTTCAAATACCATCAAATTCAAGATGAATACAATATGAATTCAAGAAAATCGTTCAGCTCTTAAAACATATTTATAAATTTGGATATAGAGATTAAATTAACTCGTAACAATACTTTTTCAAGGGTTGAAGTCAGTCACAAAGCATGCTGCATAGGGCACAGAAGAAGAAAAATCAGAAATTTTGGTGTGCACACTTGGTGGGTACCTTTGCTATGAAACTGAAACTTATTTTGTCCTACAATAATAAGCTCTAGATCTTTTGCTATATTACAATGAACTCTGTCAAACATATAACATTGAGTTAGTTGTGGTACAAAGGTTGATGCTTGGCTAATATCACATCCTCTGATTCTTCCAAATAACAGGAAATTTCTTTATTTTTCACTAAAAAATTAGCAAGTAAAAGAACAAAACTAGAAACTTGTCAAAGTAGAATAGTACCCAGACTTGTGCAGACAATATTTCACCTTTGCTCTTACTTGCAGATAATATGATAATAGCCAAATATATATAGCAAGACAGCAGAGTGGTTCTGGTAATGACTTTCCTAGTTCAAGAAATACCAAATTCAAGGAATCCTTCTTAATTGAAGAATGCAGAAGTGGAACAAACCTTTCCATTGCCATCACTGCATGTCACACATCTGACAATGCAATCACTGCTCTGTGTATAGTCAGACAAAACCTGGACTCTTTGGAAATCCCCATCAAGTACAGCAACATCATAGCCAGAGCCATAGGCCTATGAAGGGTTAAATAACATTAGTCTCACTAACAATAAAGTATCTTGACTTTCAAAACAGGGTAAGTGGGGTAAGGGGTATATCAATCAAAGGACAGTCTACAGATAAAGTGATGGAAGAAAGCAATACTTCTGTTATTTTAACTATATTCACACTACAATGCAAACCAGTCTGATAATTCTGCTAGACAATAGCACCCTCCCCCTCCCCACCACAAGATCTGACTCTGTTAACATGCAACCAAAGTGGGATAATGATAAACTAATGCTGCATCCGCTGAGGGTTGTCAAAGACTAAAAGAGGCAATAATAAAGAGCAGCTGAAATAATTTCATGTTCTGGCATGTAAAGAAGAGAGGAAGGTAAGATCAAGTTCGTTGACTCTAGTTTTGAATAATGTCAGGTTTTAAGAGTCTGGGAAGCAGGAAGAGGGTGGAGTGTTTTGAACTGAACAACAGGCAGATTAACAAATCTAACAAATGATTCATTGTTGGTTGCCTGACCCTAATAAATGTGGAATTCAGAACAAGCTTAAAATCTCTTGTTCTGCACAGCAATTTCTATACTGTCAATGTGGGATTGAGTACTATTTGAAACAGACCAGTTTACATAAATCTTCAGAATGGTGTAACTTTAAGTTGCCTGATGCTGGCATAAGGCATGGAGCTGTGAGTGTAGGCAGCTGAGGGCTGAAGGGCTGCAAACATAAGAGACATAGGGGCTGGGGGCCAGGCATGCTCCTGTCGTTGCAGAGACGTGCATTAAATCACGTGCCTGGTTTATAAGAACCCTTTAAATCACGCTCCTTGTGTTTTGGTTTTGAATAATCTTTGTACAAAGAGCCTTGCGGATTCGAAAGCGATTGATATCTAAATAAACGGTTGCTGCTTTTAATCTCTCTTTCGCCAAGTTGAATTGTTATTGCCAAGTTAAAGCAAACACCTCTTGGATATATTTCTGGTCAATATCCAATAAACTGTCATTGTGATTCCTGATTGTTATAATTGGATTTCAACACAGTCACGCAACTTTACTCATTAATTCTTTCATACATCATACATGATATTGGATCAAAAACCAAAGAAAGAAATGGGAAGACAATGGTGGTTTCGATTTGGTGTAAACTTTGCTCAAAACACAAAAACGTTATTTTATCAAATCCTCTTTGTATTGTAAAGTAAGTGCCAAAAAAGCAATTGAATCATACGTCAATGAAACCAATTTTGATTCTTCAACATCTTCGGACTCTGATTCTTTGTCGGAATTTGAGCTGGACGTTGACGAACTACAACAATTATGTGTTTTTCTTTGCTTTTAGTGCTCTATTAAGTAGTTTGTTTAGAGATTTCTAGATACAAAGTATTTACATGCCAAAATATGCCGTTTTGGCTACTTTAACGTAATATTTTTTTGTAAAACGCCCCCCATTAGCAAGGTGAGGCGCGCGTTTCAGCACGCGCCTACTAAAATACTCAAGGAGAGGCCTGCTGGCGGCTGCAAAACCCTTCCCTCAATCAGGCAAAATTTATCGAATTCAGGCCAATTAGGGTAATTTTATCTCAATAAAGCAACAATATACAGGCAGGACCAAAACTAAGCTCCCTAAATATTTACCCCCCACTATGTCTGTGGCTCTTAGTAAAATATCATCCTATTCTATGAGTGTTTTTTGGCTATAAGATTTGGAAAAAGAGGTCAAATCTGCTGTCAAACCTTGAAATTATTGTCCTGTGAATACAAAAAACATTTGAACCTAATAATGTTTTGCAATTTGTAGTATGAATATGAACTGTTTAGGAAACTACTTTTAAGAAAATTCCCATTTTTCTAAATTTTCTGGAAAATTTTCAGCCAAAAACTTACAGTGTGATTCCAGAATGGACATATATAACTAAATGAAAGGACAAACTAATTTCTCAGTTATTGAAATTTAAATGCTATCTAAAGATCTAATTTTTGACCATGAAGATTCTAGCTCAGTAAAAGGGAATATGGGTTGTATGCCACTTCAAAAGTAAAATATTTGAATAACTGTGATACAGGCCTTTTTGCAAACATTTTGATCAAAAGATGTTAACTAGTTTTGGCATTTCAGAGGGTATGAAGTTCCTTGTAAACATAGCAATTAAAAATTACAACTATGGAAGATATAATTGCAGTAGCTGATCTTTTTTAATCAATTTCAAATTCATTCACTCACTCATTTCATTCACTCTGATGAAGCCCTGTATGCCGGGGTGAAATATTAGTATTCGTTTAATTTAATTTATTTTGGAAAATTTATCTCACAACATTGGATTCTCGTCGCTGTTTTGCTTTGTTTCTGAATTTTATCCTCGTATTTATATTATACTCATTGCAAGATTCACAGAATCCGGCGCACAGCCTATCCTGCGGTTCTTCCTTCTCACACATGATCTTTTTAACTTGTTTCATTTAACCATACTTGCTGTAATTTTTCTTTCTCCCTTTGATAATAATTTACTTCCACTGAAAAGTTGCAACTGTCAGATCAAAGGTGCTGTTTCAATTATTTAATAGTCAGTTTTGTATCATGTAGTGATTGTCAAGCATAAAATATCTGAAACTTTTAAGAACACTTCCTTTATTTGGCGAATTCCATTCACAACTTCATAAAAACGAATCAAATTAAGACTGTTTCAGACAAGACAATACACATTCCGAGAAACAGAAGAAATCAATAATAATTTGGTTAACCTCTTTGTAAATCCGCAAGTATTGTTATTAGTGAGTTTACTTTGTTGATTTAAATTGTCTACACTAACAAAGTCAATTAATGTTCTTTCTAAACAAGACTTCCTATATTCCAGGACGAGTGGACACGAGTGAATATTTCAGGACGAGTGAATTACGTAGGAAAAGCATAACTTGATGTTTTGCAAAACTGCAAAAACATACCGTAAAAGGCCTTCCTTCAACGGTTCCTGTGGCGACAGCAACGTTGTTTTCAAAGACATTTGCAGCTCCTGTGAGCACTTGATGAAGTCTCATCACTTGGGACTTGTCAACCCCGGCCTATTGCAGGCGTCTAGGCCGACTCCTTCTACACCGAACAGTTCTGTAACTCAAATCACGTAAACACCATCTTTGAGTGCACGTATAGTGCTTTTCATCTGCGCTTGAGGAACCCAGCAACTAGGTTTTTGCAATTAAATTTCATCGAAAGAAGAATTTTGAACTTTAAACCACTGAGCTTTCCTTCTTGTGACCAGCCTCGCAAAGAGCAAGTACTTCATGTAAGCATGTGTGGCAGCTGTCTGGGATGCATTTTGATCGAAATAATTTTTTTAAAAATCCAGTATTTTTCTTTGGGTTTTAAATAATTCATTTTTGGAAGATGAACAAAAGTAAACCAGAAATTTATACTCTTTTCCAGTTTTGTTTATTGATTGCTGAACTTTCTGACACCGGTTCAAAATTAACATTACCTTTTCATGAAAAAGTTTTCAATAGCTTTTCATACTCCAAATGCTTTGGTAGAAGTTTCTTTATTACTTTATCATGGGCTCCGACAAAGGTCGAAAGGGTGGGGGCCCAAGGAAAAATTTAACACCCATTACAAAAGATTTTGAAAAAACTTGTTTTGCAAAAAAGTGGGGGGCGAGGTCCCCCTATGCCCCCCTCGTCGGAGGCCCTGTTTATCACTGTAAGGAATGATTATTTTAAGCTTTTTAGATGTTTCTCAGGTTTGTATGTGGTAACTATCGTACCCTGTAATGTGTTAAGTCTCATGGAAACACAGACAAACTTCTTTTTGCTTTGCACAAATCCTGTGATAAAATTCCCAATTTTGATAAACAAGTTCCTCGATTTTCGATTCTTTATCTTAAACTCTTCTTGCATTTATTCTTAATGAATTATCCCTTTCTTATAAAGCTATAAACTTAGTAAAATGGTATGCCAATAAATTCCGAATAGAACTATAAACAAAGATGTGAACACTGTGTAGAACATAGACACTTTTAAACTCAATGATCACATGTTTGCAGTAAATATGGACACCCTCTATCCTAAATCTTGAGGAAACAGCCAGAAGCTGAAGAAACAAAGGTTTAGAACTGCCATCATGAAGAAGTTCGTCAACCTTTCTCTCTGGAAACCCACATACCTCTAATAGTTGCGTCACAAAGTACAATAGCTTATAGTTGTATCGCCACATGTTTGAAATACTGATTTGCATTCAGAATCCAGGTTTCCATGGAAACTTACCAGGAGACTTCTTCGACTCTCTATGAAATGGTTTTCATATTTCGAATAGAATAAAATCAATTTCATTTTAATCAATTTACTATTAGATTATTTTAAACTATCTTTAATGACTAAAGCAATGTTTTATGCATTTTACATGGCTAAATATTCGATAAAATAAACTGAATGTAGCCTAAATATCTGATTAAATGACTTCAAAAAATGCAACCGCTATGAAAAACTGAAACAGGATTCACGGAGCAGGCAAAATATGGAATGCTTTGAATTGTTGACATATGCAGTTTGGTTTACTTCAAGACAAGAAGCAGCAAGAAAAAGTAGAAAAATACAAAAAGTATAGAACGAAAATGGCATACTTGAATACTTTTCGTCCAACACTTCTCAAAGTATGAGCGTTGGATAATGTTAATGACCAAAAGTAAGCAGAAATTTATATCAAGATGAGATTCGAAAGTAGTGTTAGGGAGAGAATTGTTTGCTTCGTTGACTCCGAGCCCCACCTGAATTTGTTGCATACCGCTACCGCAAGCCTAAAGCTCCCTCCGCCCCCGCTTACGCGGTCCCTAGCAACCGCAAGCCATTACCCAATGTTATTACTCCGAGGAGTGGCGGAAAACAAAATAATGTAGAATGATATGTTTCCGCTTTTCCGGATCTTAGAATTTTAATATAGCAAACAGTTCGAAAGCTAGTAAGACAGTCGTTTTAAGGCTTGGTTTTGCTATGGGTCTCTTTTCATTGTTCCACCCTCTTGGTCACCATCCGTGCAAGGTCGTTTGAAATGTCTGCTCTCTACAAAAAACAAAATCTGATTCTGTCTTAACTGTGAATGGAAACTCTTCAGGAGAATATAGAAGTTTCGATTCAAATATAAAATTGCCAAGTAGAATTCTTGCTGAACTTATGTTCCTTAAAAATGGGCTGTGCCTCCTCCAACTATTTTTAAATTTTATCAATGGCATGCCCCTCAAGTCCCTTTTCTACGGAAAACATGTATCTGAAAAGATTCCATACAGCATTCGTTTAAATTTATGTACACAACCTAACTTACTTGCCTGTTGATCGCATTAAGCGTGAAACTCGGGAATAGCAACTTCGTACCGACATGTTCTAAAGACCAAACAATGTACAGCTTTGTCTATACGGTTGTGTTTAGGAAGACTATCCATTTGTAGTATGCACAATTTCCTTTCCTCCACAATGTCTACCATTCTGCTCGGCAACAAACAAGTAAAGTAACAAGTACTCAATATTGCATGGATTGGTTCTTTAGATGTGGTGGTATCTTAAAAAAGAGAATGCGTTTTTGGGGGTTTGTGATCAAGTAAAATTATTAATATACGCTTAAGTTCTTTTTCTATAACTTAAAACTCAATTGGTCAAGCAAAGCAAGATGAAATAAATAATTTATAGAGATTAAAAAACGGAAGGTGTGGAAGTAAAATGTTGCACCAAGGATCGCTAAGTGTACGGGAGCAAAGCCATGGGGGTTTTGGGACTAGGGACAAAGAATCTGAATTAAAAGGATCCCCAATGCTTGGGCAAGTTTTGGAAACCAAAAATAACTTAAATGCAGTCATTATGAAAGAGATATTTCAGTTGGATGAACTTGCATATAATTTACGAAATCAATAGTTTATGCAAAAAAAGTCGAACACTGTTTCTTATAGGCTAGATACAATATCCTATAGATGTAATGAATTGTGGAATTCTATACTATTAGACGTTCATTCGACAGTAAATTGTAAAGTATTCAAAGCTAAAATTAAACAAACGGATCTTACTTGCTCGTGTAGACTATACACACCATATATTTATAATATTGGATACTTGTAAACATCACGATTTTTTAGTTCAATTTGTTATTGTTACAAGTTGGTGTTAATTAGCTGTTTATTAGTTATTATCGTGTAAACCAACAATAAATAAACTGAATAAAACAAAAGACCAGCACCTTTAATTCTTAACCAGCCTTACGCCTACTGAATGCGTGCTGAAATTTTCTGACATCTCAGCACATTACTATGTATACAAAAAGAGAAGGAGTCAATGATTTATTTCAGACAGCATCAGCAGTGGCAACGCCTCCAGGGCAGCCGGTTTGCTCGATGCAAGCCTTTCGAATATTCAAATGAATAATTCATCGAGATAATACTGTTATGTCTTATTGTAATGTGCTTTCATTAACTCCTAGATGTGCTAATAATTTTCTGTGGTAAGATCAAACCGTTTTTTACCTCTAATGGTTTACATTT
This sequence comes from Rhopilema esculentum, assembly GCF_013076305.1. Next base: position 3,028,204 of record NW_027019384.1, on the reverse strand, counting down.
TACATCACAAGTTATTAATAACAATTACAAAGGTTAATTATTCATCTGTAAAATCTTCAAACATTACTTTATTGGGTCTTTATCTCGACCAGCGAATTCTTTAAAGATAAAAAGCAATCTTGGATAATTGTCTCCTCGAAAGTTTTTAGGTACTTGTGATCGATCGAAGGATCTATTACGTCATAAAATGTCAGCTGATTGAATAGCCGATGGGAATTGTGGTAACAGGTCGTGCTGAGATTTCTAATTTGCATCGTGGCACCATGATGATAAAATTCCAAATTTGTGCACTGGAAAACAAAAATGGATCGATTCAGTAGGGCTTTTCCTGAGCGGAAAGTTGGTAATGCAAGGGAAATTTTATAGGAAGAAGAATTTGTTCACATGACTAATTGCATTTGTAAAGGGAAGATAATGGTGTTGTGTGCTGTACAGGAGATCATCCAGCAAGTTGGTGTTGGAATATAACAGATTCATAACGGGCTGTAATTAGTAGAAGCAGTATCAAGCAAAAAGCACCTTGTGAGAACGCTTGATGTGCGAGGAGTGCAAAGTGAAGACAATTCTTTTTGATTGATTACTGAAGAGCATTGAAGCATCAATTCGAAGCCAAGCATCGCGAAAGGTGAGTGATTTGTATCTTTTAACCTGTTTTAAAGTGGTTTAATTCTACGAAGCATGGAACTCGATTGGATGTCAGAAGTTGTGTATGGAGCGAGGCTGTTTGACAGAAGCTGGACAGCCGGATCCAGAGACATATTGAAGATCTCATCAAGCAAGCAAGCAAGCCCCTTTCCAAGTGTCTTCGTGCAAGCACCTCGTTAGTGTTTTTCGCCTTTTATACTGCATAGATAAAAGGGTCTGCAAGACCGAGGAGGCTGTTATTTTTGGGGATGAGTTTTGTTTCTAATACTAGACGGAACATGTTGTTTTATTCTATCCTCCAATCTATCCACAGCTGGGTATATATATTTCCTAGCGTAGAGTTTTCGATCTATGTTCTGACGTTTTAAACTCTGAAGAGTGTCAGACGAAAAGCTTTAGTCTACTCAAATGTTTGCTTTTTTCAAAGCCATTTTCAATTTTTGTACCACCGAAAGATTGTTTTTAAATTAACTTTCCGTTTCATGATTGCCGTCCAATTTTAAAGAAGGAAGAAGTTGTAATAAAATTTCCTGAACAGAAGCGGGCCAACGTGCCGACTTTGTCGCAAATTTAAAAGAGTTTCTGTCTAAATGAAAAGCAGAACTCACCGTTGAATCATTGCATCGTATGAGTTCATTTCTTATACATTAATCTTGCTAGATTATACATCAATAGTAGATATTTTGTATAGAGCACTTTGGTGTATAGAACAGGATAGTTTTAAGTTGCAGCTCCGAGTTTTACCCTTAATGCAAAAACCAGACAGCATCTTTGTTAGAACACAGGGTCCCATTCATTGCAGTACATCACGTGACAACTGCATCGTTGTGCTATGATTGCATCAGCATCTGTAAATATGTTTCTTTGTATTACGTAATTATTATTTCAAGGTTCTGCTAAGAGTATATAAAGGGTTGTTTCAAAAGTCAGGTCTAGTCTTAGGTCTAGTCGAAACTTTTTCCGTACTGCTAGAAGCTCTGTCGCTAGTTTTGTCGTGCCTGTTAAAGCCGTGCCGTTAAATGTCGAGCTTGTTGTTTTGAGTCATTAGTCGAATCATCGCCGTAAAAAGAAGAATTTTGATTTAATCCGCCGTTGCCGTGTTTTTGAACATTTCTGCCTTCAACGAACTCACGTTGGTAAAACACCCTTTTAAGTGGTTTTACATCTATGCACCAGAGCGTGAGCACCAAGCTCTATATGACAAACCGTTTAAACAGTAATTTTCAAATTTCCAGATATTGCTTCAAGATGGCCTAAAGTTGGTTGTTGGTTTTTAAGCATTCCATTCCGGCAAATATAGCCTGCCTGCAGACTATAGGAGGAGGGAAAATAGAACGAGGAGGAAAAAGTAGGTTTTTTTTCTCCTTCGTAGAGTCTGCACGCAGGCTAGTTCAAAACAGGTCAAGATGGAAACATTTAGCCCATAAACTTTCGAAATTTTTTCTCGCTGCACTTCATAGAAAGCGATTTATACGGGCCTATCAAATCTGAAAATGGTTTACCTCGAATATCTAAGACTAACTAAAAAGATAGTCAATAGCTAAAAATTATGATAATGCAATGATCTAGCCAAAGTTGATACTGTAAGTCCGCTGGGATTCTAGGATCACTGGCACTACTCTCCTCCGCAGAGGCCAATGTATAGGGAGGTAGAGAGCGAGAAAAGGTTAAACTGCGCAGAACAGGAGGGGAATAGCCTGTGCTCCAGACCCATAACCTTCAGGTTAAGGGTCTGGAGCACAGGCTAGAGGGGAAGGGTGGAGGAGAAGGGGAAAGGAAATATTGTCTCCCGCTATTTTCGTTCTTCCTTATTTTCGTTCTGAAATATTGTCTCCCTCACAGCTCCTCTACTTTTCCCTTTCTGCCGTAGTTCCCTTTATCCTTTTTTCCCTTCCGATCTCCCTCCACTATAGCCTCTGTGGGGGAGAGTGCATTGGCACCGTGCCACCCTTCTAATGCATTTTCAGAAGCTGCTACTTAAGATGTGATGTGATGTGTGCATTGTGATAGAGTGCGAGTCGGCATATATATATACAACATATATACATTGTTATTATTTTTCGGCAAATCGAGCCTCGGCGTTCGAAAAAAGCGTGTTCTCATTAAAATAGAGTGGCGGGTTGCTTATCTGAGGAAAGTGGTACTTCCACCAATTCAAGAATAATCCTTGAAATTACACATACCTTAAAATCAATATCATCGACAGCTTAAAAACATTTTATACTGTGTTTTGTTTTGGTGGACGATTTTTGAAAACATCGTCTTTTAAGCGAACAGACAGCAGATTGTCACTGGAATATAAACCACACATTTGAAAGTTTGCTTTTCTCGTTCCTAAGAAGCTAGATGCTACCAAAAAGAAAAATAACCGCAAAGAAATATTGATAGGTTTGATTTAATGTATTAAGTTGAAGGAGATGTGAATTTGACTTCATTTACCCCGAGGTATCATGGTGGAAATTTTTTAGCATTATTATCTAAAAGGATTTACATATTGTTTCTCGCATTTTGAGGGCTTTTATTGAGCGCAATGGGTATCAGAGCTTCACAGAGTCAAAGGATCATGAACCGGGCAAAGGAATTGCGTACAAAGTATGTACCATATTTGTTTCGAATGGACAACGGGGACTAGGCCTAAAGTTTACAGGCGGTCCATAAGGAAAACAAGTTCATTTGATTGGTAATACACGTTTTTTAATAAGAAACTTTGACCATAACTAAGTGCTAAAAGTTTTTTAGATTGGCATCCAAATTTTGGCATTTTGTAATAAAATTCTCTTAGTTGTTTTCTTAATTTCCGGAACTAAAATTGCCCTAGTGTTTTGAAGTTGAGCTTTTTTGGAAGAAAATAATCGCAGATTGTCACGATGAAAACCCATGCAGATTAAAATCCAAAGTATATTATCTTTTCCGAAACCTCTAGACACTTCTCCTAATAATGGAAATTTTACAGCTTCTGAATGTTTTCTTGAACCTAGTACTAAAGTTTCTTAAACTCTTGCCCATTCTTTTACTAGGTTCTTATAAACCAGTTTCTTATATATATGAAAAAGCGTGTTACTGAAAGAAGAGAGGCACAAGGGCTTCAAGCCACCCTCAGGAACAGCTTTCTGAGGCCCAGACCGTTTAAAATCCAGTTTATCAAAAAGCTGGCCCTAGCTGCTGCGTCAATGTTTTCTGACAAAATTATTCTTCCATCAAACAAAAACACGTCCTCCACGATTTTTGCTATAATTAGCGACTCTGTTTTGTTTTTAAATAATGAAACTTCACATGCTTCGAAAAATGTTTATCCTTAACTGAAAAACAAATATCGGAGTTTGGAGCACCTGCCTGGGGGCGTATGTGTTTAATCTAGGGAAGTAATTAATGAGGAGCGTATACAGAAAGGGTATATATAGAGAGGATATGACAGGGTAAGCCCGTTTGATAGTGGAGATGAGATGAGGGGGGGGGGCAATGCCCTACTCACGAACGCACATTTTTTAATTATTCAACAAATCTTTGTGGATTTTTGCTTAAAGGGTCTTCTTTAAATCCATTATCTTGTTGTTTTGATGATGATTCGACCAGAAAAATTTTCAAAGGGCCAGAATTAAGCCAAGATGCCTATAGCAGATCTAACTGAAAATATTAGTTATAATTGACTGAAAATCAATTTTCCAAACGCCTGCCTCCTTGTCCTATAGTCGTTTGGCGTCCCCCTTTATGAAATTTCTGCATTCATATTTATGATTTTGAATCAAAGCCACGTAAACTGCTTCTTGTCGATTATTTAGAGAGCTGTTTCTAGGTCTAAATCCTGAGATATGGTAAATAACTATCGAAACTAGACAACTTGCTAACGTGTTATGCATTTAGATGTCGAAACTTTCAAGTTTGCTTGCTATAATCTTGTTTTACGAAAGGTCTTCACCATTATGCTTGATCACGTGGATGGTTATAACCTTAAAACCCTGTTTCTCTTATCCAGAGGTGCAGTGATGTGAAAAACGAGGAACCTCCCCAAAAAAAATGATGAAATAGTACGACGAAGTAAAACTGGAATAAATTTTGGTATAAACAGGTAGAGAGCCTCCGAGCCCAGTTGGCCACATATCCCTGGGTTTATCCACTGAGAGCCGCTTAATTTGCTCTTTGACGTAGTTAAAATGTTAGGTGACATACATACTTCTGTTCATTCAACCATTGTTTTTAAAGTACGAAGGGACATCTGAAAAAATTATCCAATCGTGTTCGGTCACATTGTCCTGGATTCTATAATATTTTTGCATTGTGGTTGATGTAGAAGTTCAATGCCGTTTGCCATCGTACGATCGTGTGTTTTAAGAATATTATGACATTTTTAATCTAAACAAACAGCTCCAGGGACGCAGGAAATTCTGCAGATTGCGCCGAACAAAAAATGACCAGGTCTGTAAGCACTTGCTACAGATTGGAGAGAAACTCTGAGAAAAACATAAGGAAAAATATTTGCAAGGTCATGTCACATTGATAAATCGTGGAACATCAATTGTTCAGTTCAATCTGGAAAATTAATAGTCGAATCCACAATTAAACGGTTCGTTTGTGAAAGATCCAACGGAGAAAGCTCGTTTGCCTCACGTCGTAAAAATTGCAAAGAAGTGCAAAGGCTCCTGAAGGGAAAAAAAAGAATTTATTGAAAAGAGTGAGAAAGCCTTTGTGTTGTAGCTTCCTATCAATTGCTAAACTGTATTGAATTGTGCTAATGTTATGCTAAGCAGAGCTTTTCAAATCGCGGGTACAGAGTTTGCTCAACATTCGAAAACATCGTCTTCAGTTGAAAGTTAATCGGTGGCTGAACGCAAGGAAACAGTGATGGTAAGAGCAAAACCTAATTTGAAAAGTTCGCAGCAAAATCTATGCTCTGATGGAATTTAAGGTGATTTTTAATCCTTAACATAATTTTACAGCAACGTTGAATCCTGGATTGAAAGTGTTGATAATTGGAAAGGTAAGTCAACTGTTAGGTGATAAGTATGTTAATCGTTGAGGAAAAGGCCTCCCTGAGTTTCTAGAAATCTTGTTTTTGTTGGGATGAAAATACCTTTTTTCGATTCAAGTAAACAGTGCTCCGACGCAGTTACGAATCTTGAGTAGCTGTGAAGCAATATTTTGCGTCACGCAAATTTCGAAAGGCTTTGAGGTAGTACCCTATTCCTACAGTATTTACAGGAGTGAGTTTAGAAATCGTCCTTCTACTTTGAATTTCTTGTGGTGATGTGACGTTTTGATTTCTACGGCAACACAGAAAACTTTGGAAGCTTCGAAACACTGGATATAGAAACGATTGTAATGTAAGGTTACTACCACATTTGTGAGATTTTATTGATTAATATGATGATGAAGAATTTATTGACCACTTAATTAGGCCAACGAGTTTGGTAAAGAACAATAATGTCACTGATTTCTGGTTTATAGAATCACAACTATACACTAGTAAGATGTTTTCTATATGCGAAGTTCAAGAGCGAAATTCTAAAATTTTCTTAATGTTTTATATTACACGTGCATCTCCAACATGAATATTCCAAAATTCCGTTGTGCCTTGCAAAAATTCAGAATCGCAAAGAAATGCGCTTTGGAGTTCGCCAGGCTAAATTGTGTTAAAGTTAGCTATAGCAAACCAAGAGAAAATATATTAAAGTGAAAGTATTTTTTATCAAATCGTTCCAGTAAACAGTAAACCCTTGAACTTATGCATTTGGGCAATATCATTCCTGAGGAGAAGTTTTTCTCAAAACCCAAAATTATGTGAAAACGGTACATTAATATCTTCCACTGAAAAACTAATATTTGGTACCTTTGGCTGAAAATGCTCTTGTTCTCAGATACAATATAGCTCGTTTTTATTTGTGATGCATTTCTTTCTAGCTGTTTTCAAGCATAATTGGCTTAAAATATTTTTTTTCTAGAAAAGTTTTCTTCGGCTAAAATCCTTATCCTCATTACATTCCTCGTTATATTTACACTCTTTTTTTAAAAGAACCAGTAAATTCAAGTTCAGGCTGACTGTTCTTAATTAATCTGAGGCTGGATTGTTCTTAATTTGTTCTTAAATTAAGAGGGAGTAAGCTATGCTATTGCTAGATTTTTCGCTTTAAGGAGGTGTTCAGGCCTCATTTGCCAACAAAGTGAGTGAGACAGCCTTAATTTGCTGACAAATTTGAATATTCACCGAAAAAGCACCCACACATCGCTAAAAATCCTCGATTTTGAGAAGAAACGCTGTTCAAAATTGCATTTTGCAGAAGCTCAGCCTCAGCTTGTTCCTAATTTGTTCTTAACTTTTGACCAGTTTTGAGGCTCATGTTCTTATAAAATTGTTCTTATAAAAAAAAGAGTGTATTGTGTGTTCAAATTTCTTTGTGCGCAATGCCGTATAAGCAGACTTGTTTACGCGAAGCTGCATAGAACAGGATGTTTCCAATTTACAAAGTCCGAGTTTTCACCTTTCATGCGATCATTGGGGATTGTTGCTTTCTACTTTTATAGTCTTGTAAAGTAATGCACTGGTGTTCTTCACTGCTAGAACATTTTTGGATACCATTCTACCGACTCACCGCTGTCGATCCGTAATATTTTTGAACGTTATGGTTTTGCTAAAATGACAAAGTCTAGCGCTTAAATCTTCCGAGTTGATACAGCGGCCTCCTTTTGGTTTTGAGGCTAGGACTTGCATCAGCCGGCCTTCCAAGAACCAACGAGGAATTTTTTATGAATGAAGTGATATTAGCCTGAACCCTGGCTTCATAGGCTTCAGAAATGTCCTTTGAATTGGACTGTAGCCAATGCATCGTAATTGCTCGAGTAATAATTACATCACCTGCCAAAATTTACGCCAGAAATTACTCAGTCTTCTGCGGAATGCGGAAATACTATGTAATTGTTAGGCGTTGCCTCTACACTCTTTTTTTATAAGAACAATTTTATAAGAACACGAGCCTCAACACTGGTCAAAAGTTAAGAACAAATTAAGAACAAGCTGAGGCTGAGCTTCTGCAACTTTGAACAACGTTTTTTCTCAAAATCGAGGATTTTTAGTGAAGTGTGGGTGCTTTTTCGGTGAATATTCAAATTTGTCAGCAAATTAAGGCTGTCTCACTCACTCTGTTGGCAAATGAGGCCTGAACACCTCCTTAGAGCGAAAAAGCTAGCAATAGCACTGTTTACACCCAAATTAAGAACAGTCAGCCTGAACTTAAATTTACTGGTTCTTATAAAAAAAGAGTGTACGTGCGTTTGGAACCACCAAATTACACGATGCTTGCACCGCGGTACATACAGCACTGCGTCGAATGAGGGCAGGCCCACCCGTGTGCCCACCCGTGTTTAGAAAGGTCTAGGCGCATAACTAGGTTATTTTGTCCGGAAATAAAGCTTTATTCTCATGTGAATATATATTCTTAATCGGCTTTGTGAGAACATGCAAAACTGTCCCATGACATTCAAATGCGGATCTCCTGAGATCGCACAAAACAAGCCAACCTCGATGCTATTGTTTGTTTCTACAACTCCTCAAATCTACTTGCTGCTAACAGAAAAATAATTAAGATTAACGAATTGATCGGTTTTTAATCTTCAGATTAAACTTAACCATTTCAGTACTTTCTGGCTGTCTCTCAAAAGCGTTTCTATATACTGAAAAAAACATCCTTGAGAACGCTTGGCTGTACTCGTTTCTGGGAAGCATTTGTTGAGTGAATGCAAAATCAATGGTTTCAAAATCGAGCCTCTCTGTACCCCAAAACAATAACCTGCAAAGGGCTGGAAGCATTGAAAGAACACAGACTGAAGGGATGTGACCTCAAGTGGGACCAGACCAGGGCCATGGACGTAGCAAATGGTACACATTTAGTTAGGGGAGGTCTTAGAATGGTTCTTGCCCGAATATTGTTGCCTCATTGAGATAAGACTGCCCGAATGGAGCCTGAATGCTAAAACTTCTTCTGATTAGGGGAATGCAGCCCCACCTCCTATATTTCCTGCGCCTATGGACACGGCTCGATAAGAAGGGAATGTCGATCAGCTTTAAACAAGATGACTATCGTCAGATATCGTCCGTCATGATGTTCTTTCGGACCGACATTCAGATTTCTATGGTGATTCCTGGTTGCCCCACACTCCTATAATTTGTGTTTCTGGTTGCATGTATGAGTCTCCTTTTCTGGAACAAAAAATATTGACTGACAATTGTTTTCACAGTGCAACTCTTTATAAAAGACTTTTTACTTTCAATGACATAATCATGTTGCTATTTACTCTAACTTTAAACTAATGTCACGTGTAAATGACGTAATTTGCTCTTTCACTTCCTATTCGACAGTGTCATTATTCGACAATAATGAACAAACAAAAGGGATTAGCGTAAACATGAGCTGATTTTATAGACCATATATGATCATTTGCCGACCAAATGATTCAAATCGTTGCTAAGAATTTCGCAAAGATGTTCTTGATGTGGGAAAAAGCTTTTTTGGTAAGTTTGTTCTGTGTAAATTTGCTTTAATTTTCACACGCTTTCCGTGTAATTCATCCTGGTCACAAGTCTTGTCATAAATTTAATCCAATAGGTCTTCTTCGATAGATTTTGTTCAACTTCTGGGCCAATTTATACAAATCTTGTCCAAATGTGGCCTAAAGTGCCCGAAATGATAGGGGAAAGTGACTTTGGGGCCTGAGAATGTGAAACCTTGTTAAATACAGGGATGACGTCACAAAAATCGCATTTAGAATTCTTGAATTCAAATGAAATACCTCTAATTATGCGAAATTAGCTAAGTTATTAGAAAATGGCTACGATAGTCCACACGAGAACATGATCTTTCCCCATCAAATTACTGTATTTTGCCTCTCTTCGTCACATGTTGAACCAAGCAAAAATAATTATTATCCTTTAGCAAACTTCAAACCTTTCGTTGGTTATACTTTATCCCATTTTAAACGTATTTACCTTATTTTCATTTAGAAGTTAAAATCAAAAATTATAATATAGAATTTTTTTGACCTCACACTTTTGAACCCAACGAATTGCTTACAGATTTAAAAAAATGTTTGAAATTATACTATGTTGCTCTAAAATAAATAAAGGAAAGGAAAAGTTATGACACGTTAACGTCGTGAAATAAACTGGAATGCTAATTAAAAGATGATTTCAATATAGGCTTGATAAATTAGTGCTCTCCATCTCCTTGGTGCAACAACTAGAGGTTACTCAGAAATAATAGGCAGGATCTGTAGTACAGGGTTTCAGTGGGGATGCTTTTTCAGGTATATGCCAGCCCCCAAATCTTTCTTTGCTTCCCAGATAATGTTGGGAATTCATTGACTGCTAACATTTTTTGTCTTGGTGAGGCGTATATGTAGACACGATCAATAATCTTTGGGCATAAACTTCCCTAAGTGGTATTACATGCCTCCAAAACACTTCTAGACGCGTTGGATCTCATCTTATATTTTTTTATCGGCATTAAACTGACAGTTAGAAGAAATAATATTTATTGTTCGTTGATTAGTGCACGGCGAGCTCTTTCCCTATTCCTCCACCTTCCAGAGACGCCATAGTACCAACGATTTAGCATCCATTGAGAATTTTAGCCAGAGGTCTTTCAAATTTTGCTTCTGAGGCGGCAAAAAACTGAGGTGAATTGTTAACGGAAATTCTCTTCTTTGTTAAGGGAAATTTTCTTCAGCTTTTTTCATGAAAAATAGTCATCATTACACACATTTTCGTTGTAAGAACTAAACATATAGGAAAATTTTTGTTTGAAATTGATACAAAAGCAATTCATTGAGTGAATGCAAAATTAATGGTTTCAAAAAGTCGAACAGTTAAATTAAAATGCAATTAAATACAATTAAAGAATTAATGGATTAGAATATACAGGCTCGAATTTTATCGACAGTTGGACGTTCTTTATGTTTTGTTGAGCAAACAAGACAAGAATGACTTTTACACAAAACGTTTGCGGTACACTCAAGATTCTTTTGAATTTACACTATATATATATCTTATAAGAATAATTAAACATAATTTTAGGCCGAGGATCAGAAATTTTTAAGATTATTGAGGCTCAACAAAAATAATAATATTCATGTGAAAAAATTTATAGTAACAATGGTAAAATCTATGCAGCACTCTCCGGGTTCAGATGTTTTTGGAAATTAGACGCTTCCCGTGTAAATTGTAACACCACTGTTATCAGAACGACTCGACCTCTTGCCTCCTACTTCACTCGCGCCCACCGTCAACAGTTGGGGTGCCTCCCACTCGCGCCCTGCCATTCTGGATAACGGGGTACCAGATAAATTTATTGATACTGTCAAAAATGTACTCAATATTTTATATTTAAAGATTTTAAATGTTTATACTTTGTCTTTGATATTTGTCTTTAATTTTTTATCTTGAGGAAATGACTCTTTGACATTACGTTAGAAAGTAGCGAAGCAAATTATCTTTCGTTAATCGTTTTAAAGTCTTTAGATCTTTAATTCTCATCTCCAAAAACTATTGTTCCGCTTAAACATTACCGAAATTTTTCTGTTACAGATTATGTAAAGAATTTGCCGGGAAGTCCTAAGGCGTCGAGGATCATCCATAAAATAAAAGCCTGGCTTTGAAAGCTGCGCTGGAACTCGTCACGCAAGAGCACCGTTGCCCAGACCTGATAACGTGCAATTCTTCGCCAAGTCGCTTATCCATATTATACAGGCCGATGTGTTGAATCTGAATCCAAAACATTGCGGATAACATGCGGATTGTCGATAACAGTTAGATTAAGCCCACGAGGACGGAGACAAGGGCATTTCTTTGGCTTTTCTCTGCTTTGCTAAAGATTACGATGGTCTGAAGGGCTCATTTAAGTCAGTAAATTCTTTGAGGGTGTCATTCCATCAAGACTTAAATGTAAAAATGCGCAGTAAGGAGAATTTCTTTCTCCTATTGCTCCTGACGGCAAATGTTATCAAGCGGCTCTGCGGCACTAACCGCAAATGCGCGACAAGCTCTCATCGAGTCCGAAGGGACGACTTGGCAGTTCTAGGACACCATATCAACGAGGAAACTTTCGATGCAACCAATGGACGTGCGGCGTATTTCGCGGGACATGAAATCATTGAATTCCGCAAGCCGTTATTGTACAACACTTTCACAGTAGAAGCATGGATCAAACCTGAAGGAGGACAAGCTGCTGTTGCACCGATTCTTAACTTTGTTGATCGTTGCCAAGGCGAAGAAGAATCTATAATTTGGATTTTAGGCCTTAAACAAATGCAGAAAGGACATGATACCCGATTGTATTTTTCACTTAAAGCAGACAGGCTTACAAAACTTCACTCAGTCGTTGCTCACGAGAGTTATAGGCCTAATATTTGGGTACATGTAGCCGCCGTGTTCAACGGAACTTCGCTCAAGCTTTTCCTGAACCAGGCTCTTGTTGCTTCAAGTCATAAGGAGTTCAGTCCTGTCTCAGGGTTCTTTCCAAGTAAATGCGGGGCTCTTGAAGTAGGCGGGGACTCGCAGAAAGGACTGTTTTTTCGCGGAGCTGTTGACGACCTACGAGTGTGGAAAACAGCCAAAAGCCAAAGAGAAATTTTCCAAAATATGAGAACAGAAATTTTAGGAAATGATGAGAACATTGTTTTATACGAGAAGTTTGAAGGTTTGCAGAATCATGGAAACTTTGATTTGGCTTTCCACGCTGTAACAACCTCCTATCCAGAGTTTGAGCCATCTACATTGCCTAAAGATCTGCACCAAATCGAGGTTAAGATACCATTTTGCGGTATCACTGTTTGCGACAATCCCGATGTTGTGCGTGGTTACAAAGAGAACTCTCACCTGCGCAGTAAAAAGACTCTTCGATACAGGCTTATAAACATGGCAAATGACGATGGAAGCAACCCCCTGCTTTCCAACCAAGAAATAAAACGGAAACACCAGAAACTGAACGAGATCTTTTCGCGATATAACATAACGTGGGAGATAAGCATCTATGTTGTTAAGAATTCGAGCCTTCGAACGAATTCGTTTCTGTTCGACTGCAAACCAAGCAAGAGACGCATGTGTGGCAAGGGGGTGCCCATCAACGACTTCAAACGCCTCGTAAACCTTGACAATCGAAAATATTTGAACGTTTTCGTAGGGAAATCTGGCGATCGAATGCACGGCAAAGCAACTTTCCCGTGGGATATTTCGGTGTATGGCGTAGATGGCGGCACGGTTTTGGATGTTGACCGGTTTGGGAAAACGAAAGGTGTTAATGATATGGTACACGAATTTGGTCATAATTTGGGCCTATGGCATGTTCATAAAGGAATGACCGATTGTGACGACCCGTGCTTTGAGACGCATGCGTCAATGGAACTAGGTGACCTATGCGCGGACACGAACCCTACTCCATTGAACGAGCGTTGTAGAGACCCAAAACACGAGTTTTGTGGAATTAAACGCTTTAGAAACACGCCGTTTAGGAATTTCATGGGATACGGGGATTGCCAAGATGAGTTTACAAATGACCAAGTAGCTAGAATGCACTGCTATATCGATTTAATTCATCACGGTTGGGTTTTGCAAGATAACCCATCACCAACGCCGTTGCGGCCAAAGGTTCTCTCTTACAGCAATGGGCTGCTCCAGATGGAATGGGTTAGGCCGCTAAATCTAGGAAAAGCCTTTGCAGAGAGAAACTGCAATAAATGCAGTCCTCAAAAGAAGAAATTTCATCAGTTTGCAGTGAATGCTTACTCGCCTTCTTCATCCTCAACTTGGCAACCTGAACAGGCTGTAGGCCCACCGAACTCAGAGAGGTGCCGAATTGTTGGAACGATATGGATGCAAGATGTAGGAGATTCTTCGAAGGAGTATGTTATAGACCTGAGCTTTGAAAAAGAGGTTATTCCAACAGGAATCGTCGTTTGGGTCACCTATAATGGCTATAATGCACCGTTTGACATCGAGCTCCTTCATGTCGACAAAAGTGTCACTTTCGTAGGTAAGTTGACCGTTCTATAAAGCTGTCAATCAAACATGGCTATGTCAATCAAACATGGTTACCATGGAAATGATTAGGTAGCATAGTACAAGACATTCGTGCAAAAAATTTGAATTCTTCTTTGAATATTCGTTGTCATTCCAAAACTACAAATCAGCATTATTTTGCAAACCCAGAATTGAGTTCATAAAAACAGTTTCTCTATCTGTTAGTTTTAGCTTGTGAGCACATTCCAGAGGCAAAGTTTCTAGGATTAAGAGTCGAAAATTTCATATGAAATTACATAGTTTTGTATCGTTTTTAGTTTGCATTCAGAACGATGTAGGGAGATACATTTAAAAACGGAGACATTTGATAATGCATACATTACTGCTTTGTGCAAATGAATGTAGAAATGAAACGAAAACAGATATCTTGACAGTGCATTTTTGAAAAGTGTGTTGACAGTGACTTCAGGCTGCAGTTTCATGACATAGCACTTATGTAAATGAGATGCTCTTAACTCCATAAATATTCTTACCATATACAATGTGCAATGGTCTATCACACCTAAGTGGTCCAAACAATTGAAAAAAGTTAATCATCACCCGAAAGTAATGTGCCGTGCTTTAAGTCTTGTGATTGGTAGAGTAATCATGTAATACTTCATGTAAATGTTGTGAATATAAGCAAAAGAGTTTCATTTTAAATTTATATATAGGTAGTGTGCCACGTGAATTTTTCAATGAAAAATTGTGCCCTAGATCAATACGGTTGAAAAACACTACGTTTAGGGTACGTAGTAATGCACAGAAAAATTAAGTTCATTGAAAAGATTTATAGACTGTTTTGATCATATTTTTGCTTCGATAAGGCTCTGCAATGGCCCAGTGTGATATCCCCTACACAAGAAGAATTTTCACTAAAAAGACGACCAAGACAGTGAGACTACGAGTCCATGATTTGACAGGAATCGACGCTGTGGAGCTCATTTCTGAGGAGAATCATAACCACTGCGAAAATTGCCCCGATGTCAAGTATGTCGTCAACAGAAAGCCTCCGTTTCAAACTGGCAGTTCTGTCGAGGTCGCTATACCGAGGTTTATAGACCGGTAAGAGGCTATATTTTAAGTGGCGTTGAATTAAACTAAAACAAATTGTACTTCAACGTTTTTATCTATCAAGTTGGTTTGCAAAATATTGGTCAAAAAGAAAAAAACAAAAAGTTTATCTTTAATCTGAAGAATAACTCTAGTGAGATGTATTCACAAAGCTATACAAACCTCAAAAGAAATAAATAAATAGATGCATTTAAAAATTTTGGTAAACATTTTCCCTCACTTTTGCATAAAAACCGCCGACAGAAAATAGCAACTCGGCGCATTGTATTAAGAAATGTAAATTGAGTTTCCATCCATATTGAGTTTAGATGTTTTCTTTGGCATGTATCTCGAATAAAGAGATTTATGCATCAAGATTTGCAGTCGTTCAATATTTCCACCAATCTACTTTACCAAATAGGGAGGCAAAAATTTTATTAGAAATCCATGACGTCCCAATATTTTGTGGGAAACAAAGGAGCATTCTTGAGGCTAACTAGCCTACAACATGGCTTAAGCCTGAAGTGAGTCAGGCCGTTGTTTCGCGAGATTTACTTTTGTTAATTGGTAATCTTTGGCTCGTCATTGCAAATTCTTCATTTGTTCTTGTGTGGCTGGGCTTAAACTCCAGCAGACAAATACATGTATTGTTAAAATTTTAGCTTGCCTTACATTTTATTGTGCAGACAACCAGACAGATATATCTGCATATAGAGCAGCTACCGAGCAAAAACAACATCTATCCGGATTAGTTTTTCTTCAGATCCAAACTTGACCTTGCGCTTAACCTGTGTTGATTTTAAAGCCACTCTAACACCACCTGTTTTATCTTTTCTTAGCCAAATTAAAGACGAAGCCATCTCATACGAGTATCGCATTCAAACGGTTGTTGGGAGCCATGTCAGTCTACCCTCGCTTCCGCTTAAGTTTCAACCCAAAGCGGGGTTCTGTGGTGACGGTATCATCCAAAAGCTGAGCGGGGAACAGTGCGATGATGGTAATTTGCGCAGCGGTGACGGCTGCAGCATCGAATGCAAACACGAGGATGTGTTCAAGTGCAAAGGCCAGCCCAGTTTATGCTACAAATACGAAGGTGACGGTGTTTGTGAAGACTTCGAGCGACAGATAAGTGCCGTTGACTGCGGGTTTTATGTTCCACAAGGCTTTGAGCAGCAATGGGCAACATCTGCAATGACAAACCCGAGATATGACTGCAAACCAACGAATGGGGCAATGACGGGTCATCCACCACCAGATCTGGTAAGTCCACTCCGAGACGTCGTGCTTGTATGGGTAAATGAGAGTAGATACGAACCTCAGATACAAATTTAACGGAGCTTTATTCAGCAGGGCCTTGCCAGGTCTCCATTACAGACTTAACGTATCCCAAGATCCCATTGGATGTAAAATCCTCGTCTCATTCTGCTTTATATTAATTATTACTTTATTTCTTACCAGAAATGTCATCATACACAACCAGTTGACAAGACGGCCTATGTTTGCGCGGAAGCTGAAAATCAAGGTGATTTCTGGATAAGGTTTGGATTTGCTGAACCAGTCGTGGCTACGTCGGTTGTTTTGTACCTTCAATCCGATGGCAAATGGACGGGCAAGAAGAAGAGTTATATCAAAGTTGAATTGATCGATACTGAAAACAAACTTCGAAGCATTGGTGTGGAAAATTTCACGGTAACATGCAAACAGCATCCAATGGTTCTACCTGTTCTTCATGATATGACAAGGCCTTTCTTCAGAACGAAGGCCGTGCATATCAGCTTTCCCGTGTACCGAAGGGTTATCATTTCTGGTGTTGCTTTGCGAACGTCAAAGATACTGAACCCAGTTGCTGCCAGCTCTTGCGACGTAGCTAAGAAGGAGCTCTACAATCCCAGAATTCATAGCTGTCATCCATACAAATGTCACGTGCCTACATGTAAGCCACTGATCATCAAGAAGGCAGAGGTTAAATGTGAAGGTAAACTATTGCATTTGAAATAAAAGATTTTAAGATATGTCACAGAACTGTTCCATTCGATGCTCTCAGCCATAACAAAGTGTAATTTCATTTGTGAACGAAATGCTTATTTTTAAATGGTTGAAAGCAACAAGGTGACAATTTTTAGAACTCTTCATGTTATTTATTCGCATTTGATATCCAAGAATAATGACTATTTCTTCTTATGAGAACATCGTTGTATATAACCCTAGCAAAGCAGATAGGAAAAATGTACTTGCCATGCGCAAAGTAACCACAGGGCACCGAGAGAAACTGACGCAAGGACTTTGTTTATTGCGAAATCTGCCATAATGAAATGTTGCCGCCATTATGAAATCGTATATACGCAACAATGATATCATGAAAACTTATATTATATTCCCTAACAAAGCAATGATGTGCATTTTTCATAAGAGTTTCTTTATACTTAAGGGGTCAACGATGGGGACACATGTAAAGTCACGTGTTTTAATGGTTACTATCCAAGAAAAGCTGTTGCTGTGAAGTGCATTCTGGGAAAATGGAATGTCAATGCCATCAAATGTCTTCCAGTTGACTGTGGCCTAATTAAAATCAAAAGAGCTATTCTTGGTAGGTCTGTAATTCTATTTATAAGAAACTGATTCATAAATTTTAGTACAAGGCTCAAGAAAAGTTAAGAAATTGTAAAACATCCACTTTTTAAAAAAGAGTCCAAAGGTTTTGGAAAAGAAAGAATAATTTGGATTTCGATCCATTTTGTGGGTTTTTTTCTGACGATCTGTGTTTTTTATTCTTCCAAAAATGCTCAACTTCAAAACAATAAGGCAATTTTAGATCTCGGAATAAGAAAAATGCCAAATTCTGATGGCAGTTTAAGAAACTTTTAGTACTTAGTGCTGTTTCAAGTTTCTTAATAAAAAAGTGCACCCTTATTTGGGACACTTTTAAAAGACCCTAAAAGACCTTTAAAACTACCAGTGTCGTAGCTTGACCTTCAAGATTATAAGAGTGGAGGGTCACCAAGAGTAAAATTTACGAACGCGAAGACAAAGATAAAGAAAAATTTAGATACCATTTCACGTACAGAAAGACGATTTTACCGACCAACTAAGGATTTTATGGACCACCTGAGGATTCATCGACAAATTCATGAAAAATCGGGGAGGGCGGGGGTGTCATACCTGTCTTTGCTAGTTAAACTCCTGTTAACCACACTCCCTAATTTAGCTATAAATAATCTTGAGCCAAAATTTGGGGTTTGTTTGCCAGGCAAAGTACAACAGTGTACCATTACAAATATACTAAGTATTTAGATTCCATAAATATACTAAATTGCGTGCGGTACAATATGATGCTATAATAATAGACTTGACTTGATAACGGGATATGCTCGAAACGTCGTTATTTATTTTGAAAAATAAAAAAAAACTTTTCCTGGTACAATTTACTTACATGGATCGTTATTGTACTAAGTATTTACTCGACTTAATTTTTCATCATGTTTTCTTGAATTCTTTTGCAGAATGCAAGCAGGATACAACTTTCAAAAGCATGTGCACATTTCACTGTGTGAATCGAGCGCACATGGTGGGGGACGATAACAAAATAATATGCATGGAGGACGGCCTGTGGTCAGCGAGAAAAGCCTCTTGTGAATATTACTGTCCAGCTCCACCTTTGGTCGAGAACAGTCACTCATTAGACTATAAATGCGATGCTAGGCATGCGAATGTCCGGCAACAGAATGAGATGGGAACGGTCTGCAGGTATGATGTTCAGGAAAAACTTTTTCATAAAGACATTTTTATCATATTTAAGCAATGTAAAGGTTGGCCATTACTTTGCAAAGCAGAGTGTATTGTGTTGGTCTTGTTTATTTTATGATTTTATTCTCTCGATCTTTTAGTAGTATTGTATTTTGTATTTTCCTACCTAGCCTCTGAAGGTAATTTTTAGGACACTGAGAAGCTTATGCTTATCGAGCGGTGTCCTGCTCCTTCCTCTCGACGTGACCACACCTCGTGATTCCTACGCCCGGAAATACAAAAAGCTTTCCTCTCTCTGATAAAACAGGCCATTACTAATTGTTTCTTTACAGTATAAAAAAGTGGCCAGTAATGGCCAATTAGTATAGTTGTTAATTGTTCAAAAAAGGCTTC
The DNA here is from genome assembly GCF_013076305.1 of Rhopilema esculentum. Next base: position 3,009,330 of record NW_027019384.1, on the reverse strand, counting down.
TTTTAAAATTTTTTGTGTTGATAAATTTTTCATGAATATGTCTCCTTCTTAATCTAACAAAGTTTGTACATTTTATCAATGGCTTTGTTGATAAAATACATTTCTGCTCAGTACATTCTCATGGCAAAAATATCCAACCATATTTGATCCAATCTACGCTTTTAATTCTATCAACGTTATCCTTAACCGTTAAAATTTTCATTACCGTTATTTTTGATACTGTCTCCCATTCTAGGTACCAGTGCATGCCGGGATATGTTCTAGATTCCCTGAATTCTAAAGCAGTTGGAGTGTTATCGCGGTTGACTTGCAATGAAAATGGTATTTGGACACAGGACTCAAAATGTGTCCCTGTGAAGTGCAAAGAATTATCTGAATTTGCAAAGCTTGTCTACAACTGCACCAAAGCCAACGAGTTTGGCAGCATTTGCAGAACAGTTTGTTCACAGACAAATGTATGTTATTTCAAAGTAAAAAAAATAATAATATTCCACTCAATTGTTACATGAAATACTTGAACGATAAATAGCTTTTGCTTGTTTGACACTAAAGATAGTTCCCATTTACGTAGATAGGAAAAATTCTTTTCTGTTTGCACTTATGGGGCAAAAGATCTATTTTTTCATTTTATATATATATACATCTTATATCTATTTTAGATATGTTTTAAACATCTAGATATTGTCATAAACTCTCTTTTCTGAAGGATTTGCTTCAATTTTGATACACTCTATCCTTAGTACAAATGTCAAGATACTGGTCTTATTTTATGGACAGAAAATGACTGAATGAAATTGATCTATACAACAAAACTTTTAAGCCAATAAGTACGGTTTCCGTATTGCTTGAGAAAACACTGGCCTCTAGTTTCGTTTGATTTCGTCTTTAGGAAACCCATGAAGTTGTATGCCAGGTAAACGGGCATTGGTCAACAAACTTCAATTACTGCCAATACGAGGGTCACTGCGATGCTATCAGCTCAACCAATGATATTGCGTATAAATCATGTGCACACCACGTGGGAGGTTCTTGCCAACCATTGTGCATAAGTCAAGGCTACGATGCAGCTTTCAAGGTGGTGAGACGATCCTGCTTACACTTCATTCATTTCTTCGAAATATTACGTATTAATTCTTTTTGAAGAGAATTCCGCTTAAAGGCAATCTGTCACGACGTTGATTTATTATAAGAACAAAGGGATTTTTTATTGTTTCCAGTCCCCCTCTAATTTATCACATAGTAAAAAATATGGCGGAGCACTGGAATCGTGTTTAGGCCATTGTTCCAGCTATTGTTCTCGTTAACCAATCCACAACGAGACAGATTGCCTTTAAGCAAATACAGTCATTAGAAATTTTATAAGTCCTCATACCTACGCATGTGTCTATGAAAATTAGATAAATTTAAGACATAAAATTTTTCTCGTCATAACTTGGTTATGCATTTTTTATTTGTTACTAGGACATGGACTAGAACTTTATCACTTTGTCGATAATACTTTATTACTTTATTACTTGCATTTTTATCATTATTACTTTGTCGATAATACTAGGTATACTGCAAAAGCTTTATAACACAGAAAGCAATGAAAATAGAGTTTACACAAATCAACTGAATATTTTCAAGCTATCTTAGTTTGTTTCATCCCTTTGGACTCTTCATCTATGTGAAGGGTAAGCGCCAATAATTGGTCAAAGACAAGGAATCAGTCAAGGATGGCTCAGTTGTTAGAGGCGCTGACTACAGACCCAAGGGTCCGTGGTTCGAGTCTCTGGCATGACCAAACTTTCACCCAGAGTGGGGAGAGTCGCCAGCCCTCTGTAATTCCAGGCATAGGAATCACGAGGTGTGGTCACATCGAGAGGAAGGACCAGGACACAGCTCAATAAGCATAGCTTCTCAGTGTCTTAAAAACTACCTTCGGATGCTAGGTAGCAACAAACACAAATACAAATATAAATACAGTCAAGCCACTATTCTCCCTCTCGCATTACCTTCGATCCGCATCTTGATACCCAAATTTTCTCTCTACCTTGTGTCATTATCAGATGCCAGTACTCTGTGGAGTGTCGGTAGAAAAGTGCTTTTGCACGCTTTCCACCAGTTTTGACTTCGGCGCATACTCTACCAAAAATGAAGAGTCAAAATATTTGGCAAAAATAGGACTTCAACTCGCAATGCAAGTTTTCATGCAATACCCTCTAATCATTATTTTAGTTAGTTTTCACCTGCGCATTTTAGACACTAGCTGGTACTTCATTGAATCGCCTTGATGAATATTTGACTTAGATTCAGTTTCAGTGAAAATGTTATTGGAAAAACGCCATAATATTGCAATAACGTCATTCTACTTCAGATCAACAGTTTCGACTTCTTTGAACAGGCATTGCTTAAGTCTATTTTCAATTTTATGATTAAAAAGCCTTGCTTCTAGTTGCACATTTACAACGCTAGTTTCTTATCTTGAATTTTCAAAATATTGGTGAGGCATCATTTGCCGTGTTATAGAGATAAGGCTAGTTATGGCTTAACAACACTTTGTTTTTACCTTGCTGTAACAAATTCTAGTGCAGAAGCAACTTGTTACAAAAGATGACAATTTGCATATCTTCGCTAAAATTGTTGGGAGCTCTAAACGTCTCTTCTCCATCGTGACTCTTACTAACACTGAGTTTTAAAGATCTATACTTCAACAATAGCTCAACAGCTGTATCCTTAATTTGTATGGCGTTTCTACTTTTTGTTCAAAGGGTATGGAGGAAAAACATGACATAAAGCTGTATTGCCTGCCGAATAGAACTTGGTATCCCAGCCCTGGTCAGATTTACTGCGTAAAGTCGTGTATGAAGAGTTACAGAGGCGATAGCATTTGTGACTGCAGCAACAACAACAAACATTGTAACTATGACGACGGCGACTGTTGTGAGCAGACTGTCAAGAAAAAGAAAGTTGAGTTTATTGGTAGCTACCGCTGTATTTGCAGAGACCCAAAGGTTCTTAAGCTAATACAAAAGCCTGTTACTTATTCACCTTTGAGTAAGGATGGGCACATTGATTCCCAAGAGGGGAGTGGGTCGGGGCCACTCAAGACGACGTTTGATAACAGTGATGACGACGATGGTGATGATGATTATGATGATGTTGGTGCTGACAATGGTGGAATCGGGGTCCTGCATGGCTGAATCTTATATATGCTGGGTAGCTGTATGCTCAACAGCAATGGATCAAATCATGATCCTTTAGCAACAGCGCAATCACTTTGAATATACAATTGTATGATTAAAAGAAGGGAAGGATGCATTTTTATTTATTGTATTATTCAAATTGGCTATTTTAACTGGATTTTATCAATATTATGCTGGAAATTGTAAGAAAAAATTTGTGTACCTATGCGATGGTATGATGGAAAGTTGGCATATCAAATTTTGCAGAACTAAGGTATATTTTATTCAGGAAATGGCAAATTTATCATTAACTTTTCACAAATGTTATTATTTATTGTGTATTCCGGCTAAAACTAGTTAGCTTGTTCTAATTTATTTTATAAAGCATTTTAAGTAAACTTGTGACTACGTAACGAAAATTCATAAAACGCGAGGATCGAATTGTAAAGCGTTTGAATAAAAAAATGAAACTTTTAACTACATTAAAAATTATAAACACTTCTTTTTATTGTTGCTTACTATGTATTTTTGGCACGAATGTTTGACTGAGAAGTTTTATGCATTTAAGCCCTTTTTGATACGATGCGATGCTCTTAAAGAATAGAATACAAAAACGTTAAAAGGTTTTGCATCTTCAAGTTTGATTGCATATTTCCTTAGCTCATGTTGCCAAAAGCTTTTTGAAGACTTTTATGAGATAAATACGTAAATTCTAACAAGATTCGTTTACAGAAAATCCATTTCTTTTCTGCTTTTTATTGAAGTTTAAATTTTACTGAACCATGACAATACTATCCAAAAATTTCCATTAATGAAGATCCATTTTATTTGAATCAAATCAAATAACTTGAAAGAAATGACCCATATAAAAGTAACTTTTCGTCATTCCAACCTACTCTATCAAAATTTAGCTTATCTCAAACGGAAGATGTCTTATCAACGTGAAGTCAAGCCATTTAATTCTTTTTAATTGTAGCTAGATTTAATTTCCAAATTTTCAGAAATTGTCGTCATTCCAACCTACTCTATCAAAATTAAGCTCACTTCAAACTGAAGATGTCTTATCAACGTGAAGTCAAGCCATTTAATTCTTTTTAATTGTAGCTAGATTTAATTTCTAGATTTTCAGAAATTTCAAAATGGTCTTTTTCTAGAGAAAAATAATTTCTCGAAAAAATCCATCAGCTGTTAAATTTTTCTTGGTAGCAGACCTAAAGAAGTCTGTAAGTTCTTTAGTGAAGATCTATCTCGTAATTTGTCTTTTTTCTAAAATATTCTTTGCAGCTTTTATTTTCTATTGTTCAAAAAATATTATCGTAAAAATTGTTGGTAAAAAATTGTATTTAAAAAGGTATAAAATATACTTTTGCAGTATTTTAATCATCCTATAAAGGTACAAATATATATATATGTTAACTGTTATTTATAAGACATTATTAGTTTGAATTCAGTTTTATTATTGAAAATATATTACTTTTCTTTTTTCTGTAAAATTTGTTCCCGTTGAATCACAATTAAGAGAAAAGCTGCCGAAACAGCTGGTGCCTGTTGTAATACTTTTGCAAAAAGTTCTTCGGATACCAGGGACAAGTGCTTGGAACGAGATCCCAGTGCAAATAAGAGGCTCTGTTTTAATGAGATTCTTTAAAGCAAGAGTAAGGGAGTTCTGGAGGCAGTGCAACGCAAGCACTTTGGGAGAGCATTTGTATTTCTTCCAATTAAAATTTTAGCTATTTTCTTTTTAAACTGATAGAGATTTGGGTGTGGACATGAATAAACAAACAAACTCAATTTATTATTCAAAGGTTATATGCTCCATTCTGTTGGGCAAAAGTCAAACTCCTTTTTACAAATCATCCTACCTACAAGTCTTTTTCAAGACTAGGAATCGACCAAAATGCTTAAGAAAACACTTTCAAACAATCTTTTGGTGGTACAAAAATTGAAAATGGCTTTGAAAAAAGCAAACATTTTGATACATATATATCTTTTCGTCTGACAATCTTCAGAGTATAAAGCGTCAGAACTCTACGCTAGGAAATATATATACCCAGTTGTGGATCGAAATAAGCCAATCAGAAATGCAAGCACATGACTGTTGAGGTTGGCCAATCAGTGCCGCTTGCCTATTGTGAATGTTACCAATGGAGTCCTAAGGTGAAAACGAACTCCTTTCTGAGTGCTAAATCAGTGCTGCTTGCCTATAGAAGATGTTTCAAGAACAGTTCAAGAATATATGATGCTTAAGGAGTTTTTAAAGATGCTTCAGGTATGTGCATTCAAATTTCCGCTTGTTTTCAGACTTTTTGTTGCAGCATCACACAGATAAAGAAAATGAAAATTGTATCTCCTCTTCTGCTTCTGGTGCCTTGAGATGGTATCTCTCTCGTTAACAATTGTCTAATTATCGTATTAAGCGTGAAATTTGGAGTAGCAACTTAAAACCGTTTTGTTCTATACACCAAATAGCGTGTACAGCTCTGCCTATACGGACGGCATCGAGGAATTTACGACAGAACGGTAAACAGTAATTTTCATCATCTCTTTTCTTTTAAATGTTGTGACACGAAAAAAACGCAAACGTGGCTTTATTCTGTATTCACAGTATGTTAAATTCCCCCAATATGTTTCGTGACATCTCCAAATCTCTTTTCTTGTTTCCTTTACTTGAACAATAAAGACATAATATTTGAAAATAAATCCTTTCTATAACATTTTAGTTTTATTTAAATGTCATATAATACAAATTTATATAATTTAAATTCTATTTACTTAATCAAAAATTTTATATCTAATTAAATAAATCTATCTAGTAATGCTAATACATAAATAATATATGTTGTAAGTATCATTATTTTCCCATTAAAAACACAAAACATTGTATGCTCCTTGGGATCACATTATACTTAAGAATAAAAAATCTACCAAAGTACTACTTGTTTAGATAACAATATTTGGCAAATTAACAATTTTAATATTATGCTCAAAATTTATTGCAGTTATTACTTCAGAACACAGCAGCTATTAAGATGATTTTTTAAGCTAATATTTTGGCCCTGAATTGCTGTTAAACTTTATTATTTACATGTTCAAGAACAGTTTCTGAATATGGTGACAGGGATGGGAGAGCTCTTTTTGCTTGTCATTTCTCTTTAAATTCGCTGTTTGTTATGTTATAAAACATAGTAATTTAAAAATCTAATTTATCACTGTTTATCAGTGACTGTTATTTTATAAAACCTAGCAATTTTAAAATCTAATTGATCACTATTTATTAGTGGCTAAATAGAATGTTTTTCATTTCTTATTGAAAATGGTCCAGATACAAATATGTTTACTCCAAACTAGCCAGTTATCAACACCTCATAATATTTTCTTTTTATCTCGAGAGAGTAAAGCAAATATATTTGATTCAATCTGTTCTAAATATCCCTTCCTTTTTGAAGACTATTTCTCTATTGTAATTTATTTATTATCTTTACATAACAATCATTGAAAAAATATCAATTCCCTTAAGTACAATAATTGAATTCTTCTATGATTCAATTTCTTGTCTCTATATGGAGCAAACTGTAAATGTTGCTTCAAAAGTTATCTCATGGGTTTTGGGAAGCAATCCCAGGCGAGCACCTGATGTGTCGAAAAGCACCTGTTTTGTCGAAAAGTCTCTGGTTTGCTTAAAATTGTGTGTCGGATCTCTCTTGTTGTACTTTTCAGACTTTTTATTAGCATAATTTACAGTAGAATGTTCAGTAACTCGTTGCACTTTCTTGCTTTAGCTGCCTAAGTCGGTTGGTTTTACCAGGAGCTTAAGCACGTCTTTTGATATGTTCACAGTATCTCTTTATGTCAAACATTCGTACTTCAGCAGCATGACATTAGATACCCCAATCGTGAGTGACAACAGTTATCTGTTTAGCTGCTATCGTGGTGGTGTCCCGTTCAGGGTCTTTGTTGTGTTTCCCCCTTGCCCTGGGGGACTTCCGTGACCATTCTCCCCATCAGAACCGGCGCTGCTTGGGGTACGTGACATAGTACTACCACTCGTATTCAATGTTGGATTTCCAACGAGTCCAAGCCCATTTATACCAGGCGTCGACGTTCCAAAATTGTATGTCATCCCGCTCATGGATGTGAAATTAGGAGAAAACTGTAATGGTACAGTGTTCATTATATTGGGCATTCCATTCAAGCTGTTTGTCATACCTGACCCGAAGCCGTTTACATTGCCTGAGCCCAGATTTTGTGTTGTCCCGAGTCCATTGATTTGATTGACAGATGACAGGCCCACGCTGCCATTCAACTGCATGCCTTGAAAGCCATTGATCTGGCTTTGCATTGTACATGGTACTGTTCCCATGTTATTGTTTACAGATAGGCCACAACCTCCATTGCCTAAGTTATTCATCACGCCTGTATTTCCACTGCTGCAATAGTTTGTGTTAAATGTATTCCCTGACATAAGCATCCCACTTAACAGGTTCTCAACACTGTAATTTCCAATCATCCTGGAGAAGAAAATCCCTTCAATTGCCCCCGGTCTGATAAGACGAAGTGCCGGCAGACGTAATAGAAGCTTGCCAAAACGACTTGATTGAGACGGGTGCTGCTGCCGTAAATATTCTTCAAGTGCTGCTTGTGCTTTCTCTTGCAGGTTTTCTATAAGCTGCGGGTTGCTGATCCCAGGGGTATCTGGATGGCACAAAAAAACAACACATTCTTTCAGTCAAGAAGATCTCCTATCTAGGCCATATTTTCCTACTTAGATTGACATTTCTGTATACATATCTATAATGCTTGAAAAATTTCCCACAATATATAGTTGTTTGCCAATTAATGTTTAACTTTAAAAATAATTTGACTTGCAATTTAAAAACTCTGCTTAAATACTGCCAGTTCTGTTGCTAGAAAGTAGGCCTTCACAGAATGTATCAATAGCCAAATTAATCATGCCAAGAATTAACAAAGCATTTTAGGTAATTGTATCTTAAAGTTTTATTAGGTAGCATTTAGCTACAAAAGCATACTGAAACGGTGCTCATTTTCTTTGTATTAATGGCACGACATTGCTTTGATTAGTTTAAAGGATTTAAAAGATTTACTCAAAAGATTTGAAAAATAATACCGATTAACATCAATATTTTTAGGATATATCAACTTTAAATGTGATGTCTTTGAAATATTTACTTATTTTGCATCAATTGGATATTTAATTTGTTTAATATTGAATTTTAAGTTACAGTTATAATAATCTTCCTAAAACTTTTGGGATGTAAAAATTTATTCACATTTGTTGTGTCGTAAGACTTCTAGTATTTTCAAAATTTGAATTACGAACGGAACATATTTGCCTTTGAATGAAGCGTGCATTCCACGCCCTATCGAAGCTCGGTGCGAAAATAATTCTATGTAATGAAAGTAATTGAAGAAAATAAAAGTTTGCTGTAATAACCGAACATCCTTTGCAATTACACCAATATTCTAACTAGATTGAAAACACAAAATGTTTCGTGTGCTTTCAGTTGGTCAACAAAGCCATGACACAATTAAACCATGAAACAATCCCCGATTGATGATCACGTCATCTACATATACCGGAAGATCATATCTCGGTCTTTGACTTCTTGATCATACCGATTAGCCGGTACAAATATTTACTAACCGGCCGGGTCACCAAGGCTCATTAGCTGCAAAACCTTGCCTGCAGGGACCTGGCTGCCTGTGCAAGCAAACGCTCTCACAGGCAAATACCATTCAATAATGCCATTCCTAGGAATCTCTATTAGCCTTGTAAGCTTCACTTAGTTTCTCGTTTGAAACAAAGTATTGAGGAGTCGCTAGGAGAGTTTAACCCCGTCCCTTGTCCATCTTTGTTAGTTGTTGCTATGTTAGTAAGGTTTTCCGTTAGGGGACACATTGTACTTATACGATTAAGACGTAAATTCCAATTCAGAGTCACCTCTACCCGGCTATGCTACTTGGCACCTCATTAAACAATTTTGGCAACACGTAACGGCAGATGTGTGACGAAGGTCGTTTGGACACAGATAGATTAACTTTTAATCTTTCGAATACGATAAGGGATGGGAGTTTTGATCCGGCAAAGGCTTGACACGCTTAGGGGTGTGTGATTCTACTTATTAACCAGTCTGTTTTTTCAAAGCCTTGTCGAAAGTTTCTTGCATGTTACAACCCAAAAACAGTATCTAATGAGAGGTAAATCGAATGCTCTAATGAGCAACAACTTAATGTGCATAAACCTTCCTTAGTTGTATTAATACTTCCCGTGTATCGTTGTCCACCCTAAGACGATACGCTATCTCTTAACAAGAGTGGCTGTTCTACGTTCATCTATAGCATCAAAGCGAAATTCTCACCTGGATTGAAAAGAACCAACGCTTTTAAGCAGGAGAATTCTGCCGCATCCGTCTGCAGCGCCTTGAATTTTTCTATCAAATCCTCGAACATCTTCATGTGGTCTTGATTGTTATTTCCGCTGCTGTCATCTGGCGACCGCTTCCCGTTCATCTGACCATTCTCTCCGTTGCCATAAGCCGCAAGCGACCTTGGATTAAACTGAAACGTGCTACAATGCTGCGCTGTACTCAATATGAACAGCTCACTCCAGCAGTTTCGAAGTAACGCAACCTGATCTGTCGTTGCCAACGCAGAAAAGAACGGGACATTGCGGGCCCAATCGACGGCGTTGAAGAGCAACCGCGCGGCCATTTCGTATACGTGCTCTGTGCCGGAGACTCCATAGTTGGTAGAAGATGATTGCTGGAACCTTGCTAGAGTGTCAGCTCGCAGCAGGAGGTTTGTGTATGCTGACATGAAGTTTTGTGGGTTAGGCATTCCATTAAGAGGGCCATTGAAAGTATTTGATAAATTGCCAAACTGATCGACCATAGAACCTTCCAAGGGAGATTTTGGTATGCGTCCTTTTTGCACAGCTAGGAAGACGATGTAGAATTTAATTTAAAAGGGTACATATGTCTGAATATACCAATCTTTGAAGTATCGATTAGCATACGATGCTAAAATTAATGAATTCATTATATATATGCGCAAAATTTTCTCTTTCAAAAATCTCATTTTAAGAGCAAAAGTTCTAATATAAAAGGTACTTGTCATTTCAAATTGTAAGAATTTTTCAAAAATTTATTATCAACTTTTTCAAGTATAGACATTAGATTTTCAAAAACCGAAAAGATGTCTCAACAAAAAGCTTTGCAGTTATCAGATTTTTTTCAAGTAACTGTAGCATATATCTCTTGATTGATTTAATGCTTTGTTTTATAAAATTAATTTTTAGGCATAATATTGCGGTTTTAAAGTTTGGAAGTCAAAATTGAATATTATGATTTCAAAGACAGTTGCTTAAAATAAACAAGAAGATATCAAGTATTTTGCTGTGAAAAGCAAACAAAAAATATTCTATTAACATATAAGCAAAATTAAATGCAACATATCGGCTGGATAATTACTTCTGAAAATTAACCAGCTACTGAAAAAATGAAAAAATATAAAAAATAATTTAAAAAGGATTTTCAATAAACAGTTAAATACTTGTTACGGAAACACACTAAAATAAATGATACAAATTTGTCTTTTAGCATCAAATTAGAAAAACAGACTTGCTTTGGGATTAACGCCTGTTCTTATGTTTTTTATTGATGGCTTTCTGTAAAAAGGAATTCGCATTCTAGAAAAAATTCACCCAGAAGGCTCTTTCTGTCTCTCTGGTTTTATCATAAACTGGATAATGATATCAAGGCCGCAAGAATGTTAAGGCGTTTTGTTAATAAGTATTGATCCACTTTGAAAAGCCTGAGTCGGTTATATTCTCCAAAACAATAAGAAAGGTCACAATCAATGAGGCTTGTGGAACAGTTGGTGCTGACTACTGTACCATTAAAACATACCATTGTAACTTTCATCGTCGCTGTTTTCATCTCTTAATAATCCTGGCATATTCACGAAGAAGTTGAAAAAGTCCTCTTCCATTAGACGGCCATGGATACGATGGCTTTGAGCGGTTGAAAATGAATTTCTAGTTTAAAGACGGAGAGATGAGCATTGATGCGCATCAGATACTTTACGTAAGGGTTCAAGAGGTACTCCCTTGTAAGGCCTTACGACCCGGACCGTTGTTCGCAGAGAATCGCATATTGTCGAGCGGACGTTGATCCTTATTCAAAACAATTGATCCCTGCTTCTTATAACCAGTCAGCTGTTCATCCTTAACCCTTAACAGGTCTCATCAAGCACTCGGGTCAAATGCGGCTTCTCTGCCGAATATCTTAAATATTTGTAATCGCAGTCACCTAGCAACGAACCGACAACAATAACATCGCAGACAATGTTTAAAAGTCGCAGCGACTAGAATACAAGCCCGGAAATAAAGTGGCAATCGACCTTTATGGACTAATACGCGGTACTATCTGTTAAGATATGATAACATCAATGTTTTACAAGGAAGAGAGTACCCATTTGCAGGACGGAAGACTTCCTCTATAGAAACACTGGTTTCTGCGTGGCTGCCTGGTTAGGCATATTGTCTGGGTTGGTTTGCCAGGTTTCAAATGCATTCTAGATTCTGGACAATAGCAAGAACTGTTGTGCCACTTAAGGTAGATGGGCAATGCAAAAGCAATTCAGATTGCAGTGCTACCACACTAGATCAATTTTGTCAGAAAAACCAATTTGAAAATGGTTCATTCTTTGATGCAATACATTTTTTACGTCAGATTCTGATTATGGACTTTAGTCTACATGGTAGATTTTATAATGCTAGTACACTTTATGTTGCTTTTATGACAACACAAGGGTAAAATTGTAAGGGAATGGACTTTGTTAGTCAAACTTTATATTTCCGACTTTGCATCTTTTTAAAATCTACAATACCACTGCAGATATACCAGAGCATGTATCCGAACCAAAAGTATGGTTGTAAATCCAACACAGAGCAAAAATGTTTGCAGCCGCTGTGCAAAGGGCATCTGCGCCTGCAAGCTGCGGCCGAAAGGCGACGCGCAAAATATTTTGCCGCTAACCGGCTGTACGACACTCTGATCACAAGCCTCCGTCTTCAGGTTGGTCACTTTCAATACACACTTTTTCATATAGGAATGTATTTTATAAGAATATTAACGCTCAAAATCGCTGAAATCTAAGACTAATTTGAGAATAATGCAAAGCTCAAGCTTAATCAAGAATTAAATTTTTTGTTAATTTGAGTTTTTTGGAAGGCAAAACAAATGATTTCAACGCTATATGTTTTGGAAATGATGTATCCGGTCTTAGAGTCATTAACACCATAGTACGACTCAGTTGCACATTATGTCACTTGAAAATAATTTAAGAATACTCTTAGGCTCGAAATTGTAAAAGATTAAGAATATTGAGGCTCAGGAAAAAACCTAGGTATTCTTATAAAAAAGTATTTATGGGGCTACCCTGGTCTTTATCCAGCTATCTAGAAAACTACCAGCTGAAAATATCAATTTTCCAAAAACGCTCGTAATTGGAAGGTTTAGATAACGTTAAACCTTGTTTTCTGTGGATTGACCACATAATCAGTTTCTAGAAGATGTTTTTTGGGAATTTTTTCACTAAGTGTTGCTCCTATGGTACAGAAGAAGTTATTCATAAATTCTGCAATGTCAGCACACCTAAAGATGCATGTCTCTTCGATAATTATTGAAGAAATGTCGGTCACTTTAGTTTTCTTGTTTAAAACGCTGTTGATGGTCTTCCTTGTGCTTAAAAGGTCTCCTTTGCAGAAAGCAACTTTTTGAGTGAAGTACTCTCGTTTTAGTTCTTCATTTAGTTTGTTAACTTGATTACGTATATGCCTAAAGAGCAGCATCAGTAGTTGGCAGTTTGAGCGAGCTGTTGGCTTTTTTAGTTTATCCTTTCTTTTCAGCCTCAAAAAATAGTTCATCCAAGGATAGAATTTGTCAAGAACACCCCTGTGACGTGTCGGTGCATTTTTTTCAAAAACAAGTGAGAAAACTTTAGTCCTGTTAATAATTGCAACATTAATATCGCCTGTATTCCGCACCTACCCAGTCAACCATTAAGAGATCATTTACAAACTGAGTTTGAGCAAAATTTTTCATTTGCCTGGTAGAAATATTTTGGCGTTGCTCTTTGCAAGCACCGTGAAATTTCCTATTAATAAGACCAAATAATGTTCACTGAGGTAAGATTTGTGTATCCACGAAGATGCTATGTTACTTTTATTTATCGTAACAATTTCATTTATTAGAGTGGCAATGATAAGTGTCTCACGAGAAGGACCTTCTATGAATTGATGAAGCAAAATAGATCTATAGCAGACGTACAGACTGAGCTTGAAGGTCACTAGAACTGGTATTGCCCTCTTTGGAATATTTAGGGAGCAAATAAAGGTTTGTATTACCTAGAAGAATAGTTTCCTTGTTTGCCCTGCCGAGGAATCGAAGACATTCTTCTAACTGGTCAAGGGTATAAATACCTACATCAAGAGGCCTGTACCAAGCCATATCAAAGAAAGGAGCAGCACGATCTGGCTTGATCTAAACGCATTAAAGCTCTAGAAATGAGTTAGGATGTTCTTCTCGCACAGTAGGCTTGACTAGAAAGTATCTTTTAGATAATTTGCAAGACCACCACCATTTCAGTCAGAATCGCACCTTTTGACAGTGTAGCCCGTGGGTGTTTACTAGACTATCGTTAATACTCTTGTCAAGCTAGGCTTCATTTAAGGCCAAGATGTGAATCCCCAATTCCTTTACAAGCTTTGGTATTGCATCAAAATGCGAGAGCAAGCAATTGTCATTCAAATTTTATTTCTAAGTGTAATGACCCATCTTATAGTTGGTTCAGACTGAGAAGCTGCAGGGAGAGCATCCAGCAACATAGAAGAAGCCTTAAAGATCCCTTTAATGTCGTTTTAGACAATTGCTTGCATAGGTTCAACTGTAGATGCAAAAAAGAGAAGTTCACTAGCGGACGGGGTTTCAATGGGCGAAATGCTGCCTAGGCTAAAGCCGCTCTTATACGGTCAGATTTTGTCGAATTCGACAATCCTTTTGTCAATTTTGTTCGTTTTCGCCTCTTATTTCTTCGTTTTTTTAATACCAGTGCTATAACTCTGGCAGCTGAAGCAACCTACTCCATTTCATAAACAGAATTGAGGCATTTGACTCTTATCTTATTCGACAAAGTCTGATCGTGTAAAAGGGGCATTCGATTCGACAAATCTGAAGCAAAACTAGATTCGACATAATCGAATTCGACAAAATCTGACCGTGTAAGAGCGGCTTAGGCCTAGAATCGAATATTTGTTTACCGACTCATCTAAAGGCATATCATGAATATTCGTTGCTAGGTTCCGTGATGGAAAATGGAGTAAAGTTGTCAAGTAGAAATCGAGTTTTGGGAACAAATAGGGGTTTCTCTTCAATTATTTTGATCCAAAAATTTGCAGTTTGCAATGCTTGTAATAGTATTTAAAATATTTGCGGAGTCATACAATTACATATATCGTCCAAACATTTGATGATATCTAGTCAATCCCCATTTAAAAAAAATCAATCGCATTTGCAATGTCAAAATGTTAGTGCATTGATATTGAGATGTAAGCCCCGCTAAATTTAATGATTACCTTGTATATTATCATGTTCAACAAAATTTCATACCACTTCTCAATAAGCCAGCTGTCACCAGTTAATTCACGTGTATTCTTTTCCTTTCGTGGTCCTCTGAGTCTGTCCTCCTAATTATAATCAAAATCCTAGCATCATCAATGTCCTTTCAAACTTCAAAAGCCAGGCCAATCACCTTGTTAGCTAATTCCTCTGGAATGGCTTAGCGTTTGTCCACTCTATAAGGATTTTCCTCAATTATTGGCCTAACATATGACTCAATTTGCTTTTGTGCAGCTTGATGCTTGTCTTCACATGTGATGCTCCACGAATTATGTCTTGCCTCACTATTTTTCGACTTATTGAGTCACCTGGAACTGTAGGCCTCTCACTTTTGGCTGATTCCTTGCCATTAGAAATAGTTCGTTGGATTCCAATCGACCTTCAAAAAACGAATCGGCGCTCTTCGTGTTTGTTGCTCTCTTAGGAATATTCTCATTTTCATATTCTTTATTTACCAGTGATTAAAGACGCATTTTTTGTCCCATGTGAAATACCTCTTAGCTTCCTCGCTTAACAATAGCAGTATATCCATATTCTCCAAGGAGCACCATACTTTTATTAGATGCGCCATTCTTTTTCTCGAGAGATTCAACTTCTACTGTGTTCTCTTGCAAAATGACATATTTATATGATGTTTGAATACTGTGTGGATATTTAAAATAAATTAAGTGCGTGTGCATTGTTCTAGATTCGACCCTAGGGATTCTCCAGCCTTCTTTCTCTCTACAATGCCTGCCAAAAGTCTTGGAACACTTGCTGTGGTTTGTATACAAGCTGCAACTCCCCTTCCCCCAATAGAACGTTGTTCCTCGGAAATATGAATAATATGAATGCATCCCTCCTACATGAACAAATGACACATTTTAGCGGACCTTTTTATGGTGTACCTCTATGTAGCTGATTTTTCTATGGCGGCTCATTCTATGGGGAACCTTTCTATGGCGGGCGCTAACCGATTTCCTCACCCAGTAGAACCAACAGTTGTTCGATGTAGCGACCGAACATTTTGGGTTATTGTATAGTGTATCGTAATTAAAAAGACTAGTATTCGCCGTTCACACGAGGTTGGTAGAATCTCGTCTTCAATTTCCCCGGAACTAATAGCGTTCAAATTTCCCGGACCAAAACATCAATTGTGATTGGTTGGTTTTAATTTCCGCTGCTTGTGACCAGTAGGGTACATCAGAGAGAAATTTTAGAGTTTTCTATTTACCGTAAATTCTCGAATTGCCCCCCCCCCCCTCAAAAAAGCCCCTCCTCGAATAAGCCCCCACCCTAGAACTACAAATTGTCAAAAAGCCCCCTCTCGAATAAGCCCCCACTGCTACCGTATATTCTCGAATTGGACCCCTCAATTTGATAATTTCGCCATCTGAGGTTGCCTATGGCGTTTTATCGAATTACCACAACAAATTCGTACTTTTTGTAGTAATTAATTAAATGCTCATAAAGAAATTTCTACTAAAATAAACAAGGTCTTTTAATACTGTCTTCTTATTGTCTACAATAATTTCAAAAGTCCCCCCTCGTATAAGCCCCCCTCGAGCAAGCCCCCGCCTAAAAATATCAAAGATAAATAGGCCCCACGGGGGGTAATTCGAGGATTTACGGTATGTATAGTTCAGCGTGGATGAATTAAATATTGTTGGTAAAATTTTTTTAATAAATTCAATTTTACTCAATCTTAAAGTAAGATATGATGTGATTTAGCATCAGAATACTGGAAATCTTATGTGTTTGAATCGTTGTTATTCAAAATGCTTTTAATCATCACGTCAGCTGCGAGTCGCTTTCAGAGCCCAAAGCTAGTATGGTTTGAGAACATAAAAAGCGTTGTTGAGGAGGAGAACCATCATTTGTGCGAAGATCTACTGGCTTTCAAATTTTTGCATCATATCCACATGTGCAGTTTAAATCGGTGAAATCACTCTTACATCGTATAATGTAATCTGTGGTAGGAACATTCGTGAAGAAACTGATGCAACTATGATATATAATATCATTTATTGACAACTGTGGAGTGACATGAGAAGTAAAATTTGCCCAAAAGCCTTCGCCCTAATGCACATATGCATATTATGTTCTTTCTCGTAGATTTAGATAGATTGATAGAATATGGTTTTTCAAAAGCTAATTATTGAAAACCTCGTCTTGCAAATAAAATTGTATAAGTATTTGTAAATGCCAACAACACTGGCAGGTCTTGGCACTTACAATTATGTATTTACATGAGATACAAAATTGTATTGATGATGGCATTTCTCTCTTCCTTTGATAACCGTAAGAAACTTCCAACTATAGGAGAATCGTTTCCAAAACAATGCGTTTTATGAAGGCGCTACTGTAAGCCTGGAAAATCCTACATAATCGAAATAAAAAATGAACGTAAATTCATGGCAGTTCAAGTATCGTTTCACGTCCTGATAAAAGGTCAGTGAAAAACTATGTTCACAAGTACACATTAGCTGTGAAAAACTGTTTTGTATTTAATGCGGAGGAGCATGCTGCGAGCCTTGCTACTTTTAATGCGGAGGAGCCACTTTGAAAACCTTTTGCAATCGATACAGAGGAACCACGTTCGGAAGAGCCATGTTGCAAAATCTATGCTTGAAACTGCTAACATTCTATTGAGTGATCATCCCCCGTTGTTACAGTCAAAGAGGAGTCCCAATGGCATGAAATAGTTACGCTATATGGTTACTCTGGACGGGGGATCAACTTGTTACCAGCAACTTGTCTTCTCAAAAGATGGTACCTCATCCCGATCTCCTAGGTCTCCAAAACGACGTGTTTACCGAGCAGCATTCAATCCTCGTGAGAAGCTGCCGGGTAATTAGCATGATCACAAACAGCAATGGTAATTCTTTGGCATTAGATAAGGCATAAGCATGGCTATTGATTGCATCAGGTAAGTAATGCAGTGTTTAGTGCAAGCATATATTGTTTATGCATTTGCCCATCACGGCTATGCGCTCAACAAACTGTGCAAGCCTTGGTGAATGGAGCAATGACTACTCATTAGAAAGCATCATGAAGTGTGATACCCCGGGCAAGATAAGATTTTGCAAAGTTGACCATCCTATTGACCTCGTCTTGCAAATAAAATTGTATAAGTATTCGTGTATGCAAACAATACTGGCAGGTCGTGGCACTTACAATTATGTATTCATATGAGATACAAAATTGTCTTGATGATGTCATTTTTCTCTTCCTTTGAAAACCGTAAGAAACTTCCAACCTTTTTTAGGCAGCATTATTGCCAAACAACTGAAATGCCAAAAAGCCAAAGAAAAACCGTTTGAAAGACAACTTACGATTTTCAACCCCCTAGAAATCTTTGTGTGGCCTTGTTTTTAAGAATTTGGCAATACAATGAGATCCCAAAATGTTCCCCAATTCAAAGAACTTAATAAAAATATCTAATTTGATTTATGTTGATGATCTCTTACACGTCTTTTTGCCGCTTGTCTGCAAAATTGATTAATTGATTTATAATGACAATATTCCAACTGGTCACCATGGTTTATCATTTGAGAAAAATTTACAAACGTAGGGGAGGAAAGCTGTATTTGTTGGGTCTTTTCCATTTCAGATGAGAATTAACCGAAAAAGTTCCTGATAAGGTATATTTAATTACAATGTGAAAGAAAGCTGACCTAATTAAACTTACACATTGACCTCGGATCGACACACAAACAAGCTCGTTTTATGCACTGACATAAAACCATTATTATACGCTGCTAAAGATGAGGTTGTCTCTGTTTTGTAGCGAATTCTGATGCCAATGCCTCAATGCATCTCTTCTATTACCTGCCTCAATGCCTAGGCAGAAAAAACTTCTTAATGCCATTGCGAGCAGTTGCGTCCTTTTTTAAATGAAAAACAGAAACACAATTCTAGATAATGATTTTATCATTAAACCAGACTGCACCCGCAGTTTCTAACTTGCAAATTTATGTGAAAAGTGTCTTGCAATGGAAGCCAGTTGATTACATAAAGCGTAAAACTCGCAGTTGCACTTTTGCACATTCCTGTTCTTTACACCTTTGCACATGCGTTAAAATTTACATAAAACGTTAGCAGACTTTTATATCATGCACTTCCAATATTGTCAAAAAGAGAGATGAAAAGAAGCTCAATGACACAATTAAAATTTTTTAGAAGAACCTGTTTTTTAGATTTTTCTTCTGCATTGCCTCTTAATATGTTGTTGGTTTTTTATTCAAGTCTTGGGAAAGGTTTTGCTAAATCTTGTAAAATTCTGGTTTTGTTAATATCCTGCTTACTGCGAAGATCCCCTCCATCTACATAATCAACAGTCTAAGAAAACTCTAAGTATTGAAGTTTCACTTACCCGCTTTACTTTCTGCAGTCTTTGCTGTTGGCGCAAACTTAGTTAAAAGAATCATTAACTAAAGAAACTTGTAACAATAAAAATCATAACAAAGTCGCTACTTCTTACCTTCCTTTCTCATTCCCACTTTGATGCATTTCTTCAATCTGCAATACTGACATTGATTTCTGTGATTGATATCCACGGGACAATTTTGAAATGCTCTGCAGGTATACGCGAGATTTCTGCGTATGCTTCGCTTAAAAAAGCTTTTGCACCCCTCACAAGTGAACACGCCATAGTGTTTTCCCGAGGATTTATCCCCACAAACGCCACAATCGATGTTTCCGACTTTTGGCTTGCTTTCGGGACTCAAGGACAATTGGCTTGAATTCGGCAAAGAAGAGACCCAAGTCGCCATTGGCTATGTTAAATTAAACCGCCAAATGTTCTGAGTCTCTAATGATATTTTATCTTGCTTTTTATGCGACTCCGTGGTTGCTTCTTGGTACTTCCAACTGAAAAATTTGTGCCTCCAAAGTGGAGCTTGGAGCAACAGCACAGTTTGATGTCGCTTTCTAAAATTAATGTCACTTTCTAGAATTAATATTGATTTAAAATTTCCAGTATTGCAAATAACATACAACGTAATTGGTATTTGCCAGCCCCAGTTAACAGCTTTTTTTTGCCTTTTCAATATGCCTCCACTAGTTCTTGATTAATGCTGTGTTATAATCCAAGTTGAATCTTGTTGAAACCAAGATATAAACAAGTGTATCCACTCTAAACTACGTCGTAATCCAGGAAGATGTTCCAAGCTCCTAGAGATTTAAAAACCAAAATGTTCCCTAAATCTCTTGAACTTAAAAATCCTTATTAATATTAACTTTTTTGTCCACTGCAAGAATCCTTGGTGATATCAGGTCCAAGAAATCACGAGATTTACCGAGTGCAGCCAGCTAATCCCAGGGCACGTTCCAACCTTGGTTGATGTGGCCAATGTGTAAGCAACTCGCTGGCCAACCTAATGAAACTGTTCACCCTCTTTCCTGATCTTCAAATCTGTCTATCTCCTTTCAAGGTATTTCTTTAAAACCACCAAAACTAGACAGCTTGCTATCCACCTACCAAAAGCCTTTGCCAATGCTTCAGACAACCAAACTTGCAGGAATTGCCTTGAATTCTTCCAGAAAAGGTTTGTGTAAATTATTGTCACAGCTTTGTTCGTTTGGCTTGCTCGCCTGCTCAGAACTAGGCATAATAGACAAAGGGTATGCTTCGAGGATTTTTCACTGATCACTTTTAAATTATGCATAAGAGGCAGGCAGTTATTGAAGCGTGTGAAGACGGCTTGTTTACAACAGAAAACAAATTATCCCTCTCGTAGAGGAATATTTCAAAAATTCGTCAAAATTAATCTAAAATGACTAAAACTTAAGGATTCTTCACATAGAAATTATATCAATACTGATTTTTTTGCATTTTTAAGAAACCAGATTTGATATTTAAAGCTAGATAAGGATAATTCTAATTAACAGGTCGATCAACAGCTCAAATTTTATTTGTAAGAGGGCAGGGATCACATTGATACTTTCTTAGTCTTTTGCCGCCAATGGTGGTTTATTATGAAACGATAGGACCTGGATTCATACATTAAAAATATTAATTTTAAGTTTTTCTTAGGCAGCAAAGGTAATTTAGTAGTTTTGCAGAAATTTAATTGGAGTTGAAGGCGCTTCTAATTAGCCAGGGTTATAGATATATTCAAGTTGTGTACACATGTTCGTTACGAGTCGGCACGTGATCAAACAAGGTAAATGGCGCGTGGATAGCGATGACTCAATGCTTAAGTTGTTCGACCTTAGTATGGCCCGTGCAACGTGCCCAATAGCTCACTTGGTAATATTCATTGGCTCCGTATGCACTTTGAGAAAGAATTCAATGGTGCTAATGACTTGTTTGTTCTTTGTAGCATAGACTGCCATGCAACTGTGCAAAGCTAATGGAAAATGAATGCTATATCAGTTTTTAGGTGTTATCGGGTTTAATTAAGATATTCCCCAGTCGAACCCAATTGCATTCAGGCAATGCAACAGTTTATGAATCGCAAATGATCTTTGAATCATGTTAATTTTGTAACGTTGGTTAAATTGCAGATTGTGGCAATTACTTTGCATGCTGTCCATGACCAACCGTGCAAATTATGATTAGTGTGTTTTATCTCCTGTACAGTTGTGAACATTAAAGCATTTATCTAATATAACCTTCAAAGGTATCGACTTGATTCGAAAAAAGTTTGTAGTACAATATTTCCTTAATATAGCAATATTCTCACAAACTACACTAAATGCGTTCTTAGGCAGATCGAAACATCGCTTGTCTGGATAATATCATACAAGACTTGAATTTCCCATTCCTACAATTTTGAGAATTGCTGTATCAAATGTTTTTCCAACATGCTTTGGGAAAACTAGGTTGTGATTTTTCGTAGCAGCTTGCTACCGAAACAAGATTTTCAAGTATTTTAACCACTGGAAATAAAATATTTCTTGCTTTAACGTACACAGCAGCTAAAAATTCCCGTAACATCTTCATAAAGAAAAAATCATATTTGGTGTTAATAAGCTTAAGGATAAGTCCACTGATTGCTGGCTTTCTCCTGCGCTACACTGTAATTTTGTCGGAAAAATTGAATATTTTTACAACAATTTTTGGTAAAGATTTCAAAGATTATCTGATGCTAAAAGCGTTTCTGGATCTTCAGAAAGGTATTCTTGCACTTCATTTTAATCCCGAGAAAGGAATACTGCAACAACACTCATTCCACTGTTAATTCATGCAAAACTTTGATGCTCTTATAAAAAGTATTGTAAAGCCACAAATATTATTGTAGCTTCAGCGATTCACATAATTTTTCATTTAAACGAACTATCAAGTATAATTGATAGCAATGAAGACATTTAATTTTTTTTAAATTAAAAAATAACTTTAAGGAACTATAAAAAGAGACTTCAAAACAACAACAAAACTTCCAGACTCGAAATCGTTATTTCAAGGTTAACAGCCAAGTGTGCTTTTAACTTCTCTCTGCATTTAGAGATTTGATGAAATGTTTATGATTACTCTCTGCAAAAGTTGGAACTTTCTGTCAATCTAATCTTTGTTTCGTAAGTCTTTAAGCATTGCTAAAATTTGATGAATCTGCAAAAATTGCTGCGAGATTTTTAATCGATGTCGCGCATATTTCATAGCACCTCGTAAAGATAATTGTGCAGCGGTGTGCACGTGCGCACTGGTCTCTGCTGGGCAGAGGTAACTCGACTAGCCAAGTCAATGAGCGCAGCAACGCTCAATTTGCAAGAGCTGAGCAGGGCTTGAATGAATGGCAGTTGCAGCCATCTAGCTGAATCTCACAAAACAGCTTGTAAGGGCAGGATATTAACAGCTTTAACTACATTCAAACGATGACGAGATTCGTTCCTCTGCATTCGGTTTTAGTTTAGGAAAGATCGTTACAGTGATCTTTTCAGCGAAGCGGCGTCCAATAAACTTGATAATGAACCATTTCAAACCTGACGATAAAATTAATGGTTCTTAGGCCAGATGGTACAGACCCTTTAAACCATGTAGAGCCCAAATAAATGACGAGGAATATTGCGTAACTTAATCAAGATTAGGGAATGAAGAAGTGTCCCGAGTAACGATCCTTGCAGCAAAAACATTTTTCTTGGCGCGCGACTGTAACTTGAGCTCAGTCTAGTGTTGCCCAGGCTGAGTTAAGTGGGGGCAATTTACAGTTTATCTTTGTCTTTGATCGCAGCATCTGTGCTTCATTCTTTCACTCTCATTTACTTCCAATTTGCAAAATGCCTTCTTCTTTGAAGCACATTGTAAAGTACCTTTAAGGCAGCACCGTGGCTGTGATAAATCAAGTCATGTCCGTTTGAAAATTTAAAAGACAGTTATAATTCGCTCTTTCATTGCAATCTTTGTATTTACAATTTCATAACTTTTAATCTTATCAATGAGATAATTAATTTGGTTCTTCATGCGGCGTGTTTTTAAGTAGAGGATCTCTTGTGTGTCAGCCCTTAACCTTACGACTGTATATGCTTAAACCTTTGCGAACGAAATGTGGATTAAAATTCTCCCCTGCTCACCTATCGCGGCTTATTTATGAAAGGCTTCATTCTAAAACTAGTTTTTGCTTTGCTCGTGTTCCAGACGGAGTCTTGAAGATGATCCGCTCGAGGTTGCTTGATGAACAACATACATACAGGACTATTAAAAGGTCACGCAGCTGTGCACCTTGCGTAGACAGAACACTATCAATGCCTGGAAACGAGACAACGTACATGCTTCCACCCGCTGAATCATTTGATTTCATTAAGCGTTTTGTAACGAGGCTTCAGTCAGAACAAAACAGAAGATCAGCGACCTTTGCTGGTAGACTTTGTACACCATGTGAGACCTGGCAACTGCTTTACGAGGAGACGGCCTAAATCAACGACAGAAAGAAGATTTGCACGCGTTCTTTCAGCATATAAGCTATTCGCGTTACTTCAGCGTTTGTGAAGACAGCAGAGTATGAATATTGCCGAAAGAAAATATGCTAACTGCCAGGCGCCTTCAGGTAGATTGTCTTTTTGCTATTCTAAACTTCACACTTCTGCCGATCAGACCAAATTGATCTTTGTTAATCTAAAGACGTTCAGACCATAGGCCATTTTCAACGTCGATAGTTCTTCAACCAACATAGCTAAACCTTATTTTTCGAGCAGATTACGTATGACAGGGTCAACTTTCAAAGAACAGTACTTTTTGCTCAATGTCAGAGATAGTAGCTTGCAAGCCTAACTTCTACTAGAATTTCCACGTGTCCTATTTTCCATTGTAGTCGTTGCTTCTTATACCAACACTGGTGTCGCTTTGCTGTGTATATCTTCACATCTCAAGGCAAAACAGGCTGATCAATTTGGCACCCAGAGGCGATGGCGAAACCCATGTAAGCGCTCAAAGAGACAGAAATATCGCGCAATCAGGTATGCAACTAGTTTATGTCGGCAATGAGCATTTGACAAGTGATCTGAAGAAAACAGTGTTCATAGCTATGCTTACAGAATTTTTGTAAATTAAGAAGAAATGCTGTTTTATTCTATACCCTCAAAGCCAGTGGTGAAGTGCTATCAAAATAAGGAGGAGGGGGGTGCTCTTGCTCAAAATTTTGCGAAAAACAATAGCAAAAGTAGAAATTCGTCAATTTTCAGACTTGATTGGAATATAAAACTGCATTCTATCTACAAAAGATACATCCCATAATTTTGTACGACTTAAAAGCTTCATACAACTTTAGTCTACGTAAAAGTTTTGCATCATGGTTAATTGAAAACGAATTTAGAAGAGAAATTATCTAGTAAAATATTTAAAAAGATTAAGGTACCTTCGTGTCTTGGTTTCTGTGGCATATCTTTTTGAAGTTTTTTATCGTCTTATCGATTCTCACTGTCAGTTTTTTTAACCCTGATACTGCAAGAGCATTCATTATTTATGCAAATTGATCACGCGTTGTTCGGGCTCAGCCGATAGATATTTTATCGATAATTTTTATAAATTGCTTACTCTTTCTTGATATTCTGTTTTCTGCATTTTAGTAATCACTAAGACTAACCGATGGAACAGCTCGCCAAGTCAGCACGCTCGTGAATCAGTTCAGTCTTATAAGACCCAAAAAGGCACCAATGGCCTAAGAACAAAGACGCCTTTATTGACAAACAGCACAGTTCCGAATGAAGAGTACAGCAATACGGCAGTGCCAACAAAAGGATTGCCTGTCAATACGACGAAAAATGCAGTAGAAATATTATCAAGTAAAAATGTCTCGAAGGATTCTGATGGTTTCATGATGAGCAACACATCTTATTCGAGATACAAATTTACTGACTTTGAATACAATAATATCTCCACACAAGAACTCCTTCATGTTGATTTAAAGGCTTCTAGGTCGATGGATATTCTCAGGACTACAGACTGCGAAGCCAAGCTTTCTCACAACCAATCAAATGTTGTATCCAATAGCAACGATGAAAAATGCATACCATATTACAAGGCCTTAGATGTATGTACTGCTTCCGAGAGGTATTATCCAGCAAAAGGTCGTCATTGCAAGAGCCAATGCCAACCACAAAACAATGAACGTTTGTGCTATATCGTCAATTACACGAGAACAAGCACTTTTACTAAGATATCTCTGAAATGCTCTATGGCCCTTTGTGATGAAACAAGAGTTTTTGTTGCTACTGTGAACAGCGCATATGGAGTTGTGACAAAACAAAGTTCATATTCCGATGTTAGAAGTCTGGAAAATGGCGTTCGCAAGGCGATAATGAAGAGTCTTAAACATGGCTTCGATTACATATTTTTGAGTTGCGAAAGCACGAATGTTGGGAGGAATAGAACACAGCAAATATTGTTTCTGCCTCCTTTGCTTGAGAAACTTGAAAAGAGAGAAGATAAACCCAAGCAGAAGAAGAATTTACCGCGTACTGTCCAACCCAATATAAATATCGTTGTTTTAGATTCAATATCTCGTGCGCATTTCCCGCGTGTGCTCCCGAGAACAACGCGACTTCTTAAAGAAATAGCAGCCCGCCAAAACGGCCCCACTATCGCCGATTTCAAATATTTTCAAAGTCTGGCGCCTTTCACTTTTGTAAATATCAAATCTTTCATGGCTGGAAAGCAGAAATTTAGCAACTTGAAGAAAAGAGACGTAGGGTTTAGAGAAATGTTCGAAAAGTTGCATAAAAGTGGATACCAGACAATGGTACAAGAGGATACGTGTTGGTACGATAAATGGGGCTCGATACTGACGAGTAACAACAAGCGTGAGCGTACTCTGCGAAGTTTGCGTGAAATTGGAGAAGGCTGGAAGGCATTTAAGCGAGTAATAAAACGAAGCAATATCGATGGGGTCGGTTTAACACATTCATCTTGCTATGTTTTACGAAAATACAAGCAAACAAATATGTTCAACAAAGGGCCTAGCTTCTGCCACGACGGAAAGCCGCTGAGCGCACATCTTCTACGTTATGCGAGTGAAGTTCATAAGCAGCAAGAGACCAACACGGGAATTAAGCCGCAATTCACGTACACGCATATAAACATCGCACACGAAAGCTCGGGTAAGCGTGCATGTGCCATAGACGAACATCTCGCTGAAACAATGACAGAGCTCCTTTCGTTGAGCAACACAGTCACCATATTGTGGTCTGATCACGGAGCGAAAACAACACCATACTCTATTCATACATTGCCAGGCAAGTTCGAGACACATGACTCATTTTTGTTAATTTCTCTTCCAAGGAAAATCAAGAAACTCCTTGGAGGTCGTTTGCATGATAAATTTTTGGAAAACCAACATTCAGTAGTATCTGCTGTCGATTTGCATCACACAGTGTTGTTTTTATCAAAGTTAAGCAAAGCCAAATGGCCTGAAAAAAGTACCGAGCTTGGTTTGTTTACAAATAAAACGTGGAAAAGAGGCTGCGACGATATTCCAATGCGAGACTATTCTCTCTGCAAGTGTATCGATAATTATTTATTCCCAGATTTGAGTTCATGGGCCACATATTATGATGTGTTATGGATGGCGGAATTCGCGATTGGAAAACTTAACAACAAGCTCTCCAGTCAAATTAGAAAGGCAAAAAAACGGAATTGTCTGTGGCTGCAAGCCTTGGGTTTCCGCGATGCCATCATTGACAAAAGTACTTCTCCACATTCAAGAAGACATATCTTTGACATTCTTATAAATCATAGAAAAATCCAAGTGTTTAATGTCCAGGTAAAAAATTCGACTTCTGGATTGTATTTATTTCACTGGCAACGAACGAGTATTTACCAGGATTTCGATTCCTGCAGAGATAGCAATGCCTCGCTCGAGCTTTGTATATGCAGAAAAAAGGGTCCAAAATTTGATCTGCAGCAAACGCTCACAACAAATATGTTTGGTAGTGAAAACAACCTTGATTTCCCACTAACAGGTAATACGTGTTTGATGGTATTAGAAAGGAACCATCAAAGGGAAGTTGCTAGCTTTTCAATTGCAAATCTGTGTGATCAACCGTACAATCTCCATGTCTCGAAACCTAAGTATGATGGATGGGAACCTTCTGCAAAGCTGCCACTGAATCTGACTGTTTCTTCCAAAAGCATTACCTTTATTCTCAGCGCGAGAAAAAGAAAGAAAGATTCTCCATCGTGTCGTCTAAAAGTGCGTCTGGCTTAACCCTCGTCGCCATTAGTCGGCTGGAAATGAATTGGCTCTTCTCATATCAAAGGCTAATGCTCCAGCAACCCTTAGTCCTTAGAAAAATGGCTTTTAGCTTTGGCAAGCTACTTGCTCAACAAAGAAAGAAGAAGGTGAATAGGTGTTGCACCACAGATACTGGTGTGAGACATGGTTCTTTATTCTTGGCAAATTTGTGACTGTTGTAGGAATTTTTGTTCGTTTGCAAATTTAAAAGGGCGAGAAATCAAAAAGGTGCTTTAAGCAAACTAAAGAAATATCTCTTGTATATATGTTTTTTATGTGTAAATATATCTTTGAATTAACGAGAAATATGAATTTTGTAACCTTGAAATCAGAAAATTTCCTCACGACCTTTGATCCTTTAATCTTTCCACCAGAAAGCTACTAAAACGTGAAAGCAGCAGAATATGTTTCAAAGTTTATGCTTTCATTTTACATGATTTACTCCTTTCACGGTCATTTTTATTTTAGAAAGTGAAAAGAGAGATGAAAAAATAGGCTAACACCATCGTCATATGAAAATCACAAAGCTACATGAAAAAGTGTAAAAATCTAAGTGTTAAATGCAACAATCCATAAAGATACAATCAAAAGTGTTGCTACTTAAGCTTGTAAACAAAAAGTGCGTGCTCTTTTCCGGTACACTGACAATTTGAGTTACATTTCTCAAAGTCAGGAGTGACGCAGTTCGTCGAATTACCATACTTCGCGTAAGTCTTTGCGGCATGCGGTCCGCTCCAGCATTCGCCGTAATGCTCAATACCGAAATGGGTGTACCCTTTATCCCTTGTGCGTTGTGCGCAATGATCAATCAATCTACAAAAAACGTTGCAAGATATAAATTAATTTCATTATAGAATTCATAAGTGATGACGTCACAAAAATATATTATTTAAGAATTGTTGAAATTTGATCCCTTTATAGAATTTCTTTAAAAATATCTATGCGACAAGAAATAAAGATAAAGTTTATACTTACACTCTTAGTGAATGTGTGTAATTTCCCCATTGAACTTCCAGTCCGTGATAAACATTGCTGAATTTGTCACGATGGGAATCAAGCAGCTCCGGAAGCGGTCTTGGATGTGTAGTGACCGGATCGTAATAGCACCCGACCTTTTCATAAAAGCAATCCTCAGGCAGTGGGTCTGCAATGTAAAATGAGGAAAATAAAATATATCGGTAGCTGCTGTATGTTGCAAAATGAGTGGGGGCAGCCGCGATTCAGGGACTTTTGGGCCCGGGGCCAAAAACATCTGCGGCGCCCTTGTTCTTAACAATTTTTTAAATTTTTCTATTCGGTGAGGGGCCTCTTCTGGCTACCATGAGCGCGGAGCCGTAGCCCACTTGCACCCCTTAACCGCCACTAAGGGAGGGTGTTTGGAGAAAAACTTTCCTTCATCTGCACAACGAAAGGCTTATACATTATTATGTCCGATAGCTTGAACATTATTGCAGTCTTCACATTATACAGCTATACAAATTACAGTTTATGCAACTGTTTCTCCCCTTAAACAACGCCCTTGTTTGCCAAAGCTAACGATTTTCAAAAATGGAAAGCCAGATTTCACGAAGTGCAGATTAATGCAATTTCCTCTTGCCCAGAAGACCAAATCTTCGCTCCCTTGAACCAAATGCTTGAAACAAAAGTTTGTTTATGAGACGCACAAGTACAAAAGTCACATGGGCCTAAAAAAGGCTGAACCGAAAGCAAATATATTTCTTATCCTACTTCCTGAAGATCTATTCATCAAGCAAACAAGATAGTTGTACAACAAAACCAAACAGCTTGCTCACCAATTCTGTAAACGTAATTGGCCTTCTCTTTCCCTGTGCAAAACTGTCCTTTTTTACAAGCAGTGTATTTTCCGTTGACGCAGTTTTTAGATGGACCATCTCGTGCGTAGTTTGATGTTAGGTTCTTCCCGCCCCAGCATTCGCCATAGTGCTGGAGACCAATGTAAGTATAATTCCTCTTTCGGGCTATCTTGACGCAATCGCATGCTAGCCTGGAAGATAAACATCAACGTGAGAAATTAAATACTTGGGTACATGGGCACAACAAGGCTTAACCATAGTCACAGATTTTATGACAACTATTACAGTTAAACAGGGCCCGCGCTACGAAGTTGAAAGTGGGGAGGGGGGTGGCAAGACTAAAAAGGTTGGGGGCCAAGGCTTCCTACCTCTTTTACTACAGCTTTTAAACTACTTCGCAAAAAAGGAGGGGGGCATGGCCACCCCGGCCCCCCGGTGGAGCGGGCCCTGTTTAATACAATTAATACAACTATTTATTGACTAATACAGTTAACTAATTAAGGCAAGCAGGATTGTTATAAAAAGACCAGGATCGTAGATACTCAGGGTTCCATGCCCCCTGCCCCCCTGCCCCTACCACCCTACACCCTACCTCCGTACGCCAGTGCCCCTGCCTTCTACTGTCCTGTAGTCACGGCCCTTTGTTTACCATTCCTCCGTGTAATTATTTTCATTAGGGCGCCATCACTGTCTACAGAGAAATTGTAAATTCAAATATTTACTCCTGTCTAGGTCCTCCATTACCAGACAACAGTTGCCCACCAGTGAACTATCTATCTTCGTTTTACTTAAACCCTTCTCTCTAACTTTTTTTGGCAAATTGTTACCAAAGCATTTTTAGGCCGACCATTTCTGAAAATACTACAATACGAACCATATATATATTTTTCAATTCTCCAACAATACTCCCTTTGTTGATAAAGAATTTTGCTCTTTGATCATGAGGAGTAACCAAAATATCATTTTTTCCATATTGCCTTAGTTTAGTCGATGATTCAGCCCTGAGAAAAATTACCCCTGGAATCCAAGTTAGAAAACGAACTCTTTCTGTCCTGTTCTCTCGGACCCTTATTCTGACATTTTATACTCTGAGGAGTGTCAGACGAAAAAGCTTTAAGTAGTATGCTGTGAAATGTTTGCTTTTCTCTAAGCCTTTCCAAAGTTCTGTTAATGATTTTGTCTTGCATACGATATTGAAAAAAAAACAACGAGGGGGCAATAAGACGCAATACGGCTATACCTCAAAGAACTATCAACGTTTTAATTGGCATGCTCAAAACATTTGCGCTGCTTGATCTTCCAGACTAGGTGGGTCAATCAAAAAAAAAATAGACAAAAATAACATAGATTTAGAAATTTATAGATGCTAATTCACCTGCGATTTTACTGACCAACTAAGAATTTCAAGGCACTTTGTCCCGATGGATGGGTATCTCTGCTCATTTAAATTTTTTATTGGTTGGACTACACAATAGCCCTATTGTTACGCATCCAATTGGCAACCTAGCATTCTCGATCATAAACGCGCTGCAAAGCCTATTGTTAAAGGCAATCTGTCTCGTTGTGGATTGGTTAACGAGAACAATAGCTGGAACAATAGCCTGAACAAGATTCCAGCGCTCCGTCATATTTTTTACATGCGATAAATTAAAGGGGAACTGGAAACAATAAAAAATCCCTTTGTTCTTATAATCAATCAACGTCGTGACAGACCTTTAACTCTGCACGGTTTACTGACGGGACAGTACCGTTAATGGACCAACTGAAGATTCACCGACCAATACAGCCTTGATAAATACGCCCCTGGCTCTAAAACGAAAAAGCCTTACTTTCTAATGGACGATTCCCCGTTTTTCCATTTTATAGATTCACCATGATGAGCTGCACTTGTTGTATCCCTGTGCGAATCGAGCAGGTCAGGCAATGGCCTTGGCAACCTTAGGTTGTCATGGAAACAGCCAATGGGGCTGATGTTCAGTTCACACATCCCTGCAACAAAAATTAATCAATTAATGACATAACCTCTTTTAGTAAAAGAAGGCGTAATAAGATCTGAATTTATCATTCAAGAATAAATTTTGCTTAATTGAAAATGGATTTTTCTATGCAAATATCAAATATTAGATCACGTGTCCACTATCAGGATCCTATCTTTTTGATTGACAGGTTCATTTGACCAATCAGATACAATGATAGAAACGCGCTCAGGAAGTCAAGCCAGATCACAACAACATTCATGCGGCCAAGGACGTGCCTTTCTTTACAATCACTATCTGTAACACAATGAATGGCTTTAGAGCGTTAACCAACACTAACCTTTCTCACATGAAGCATACGTGGCCTTTGGGGCGGCTTTCTGAGTTTCAAGCACACTATTTCGGTCTTCGTTCTCAGTCTCCTTCTCAATTGATTTGATGCCATTATCTTGTCGGATCAGATGTCGATCTTCTTCAGAAATTTCGTTTTCGCTTGCATCATCGTCATCCTCATCACCATCTGGCTGTTCGTTCCTTTCTCCCCCTTCATCCCTTCCTCCTTCTTCATCCCTTCCTCCTTCTTCATCCCTCGTTTCTTCGTCTCGGCTGTCTTCGCTTTCACGGCCATCCTCTTCTGGTTCTGCAATAAAAGAACATTTCGAGTGAGATTTCATCCCATGGCAAAAGGGTCATTAAGCGAGTCTCGCTATGATGTCCAACACGAAACGCAAATACGAGGCCAATGACGAGCAACTCTCCGAGATTTTAACATATAGAAAAAATGGTGACTTTGATGTTATGGAGCTTTTATCTTCAAAATTTGACTTTTATCTTTAAAATAAATGTCTCAACCACTGTTTTAAATGTACATGCATGTCACGCCTCACCTTCAAATTCCTGCATCTCTTCTCTCATTTCGTCCTTTCTATCGATTGGATCTTTGTCTTCGAAATCTTCTCGTCTGTCATTATCAGAACCATCATACGTGTCGTCTACATTCTTGTCCATCCTTTCCAGATCATCTAATTGTGCATCTATGAAAGTAGGACAAGCTTTAGGCAATCTGATGTTAGGCAATCTAAAAACTGTCATCGCAAAAATCACCGTCACATCACAATAACTTGTAAATCATTGTTTATTTTCTCTGCATTTGTAAACTTACATTTTTGACAAAACTCCTTGCATTTCGAGTAGGAATGGAAATTGTTGCCGTTGTTATTGCATCCTCCGTATGCGAAAGCAAAACATCTTTTCTTGTCCTTATTGTAGTAATACCTCTTTGAACTGTCGGGACATGGTCCACTATATTTGGGCAGCGAGCAAATGAATTCTGGCTCTAGATAAGTAAGAATAGAACGAATTGAATTCTAAATGAGTAGAATTGCAGACAAGAAAAACTGGTAAGAAATTGTAATGATAACGAATTATAAAAAGTCTCTTTATACCTGGCAGGACTAATATGATACAAATTCGAGGATAGGCCCTTTTTCATGCAGCCTCAATTTTCAGTTATTTGCGTATATCGAAAAAATGTGAAATGGCTGTAGCAGTTTTCATTCAATCCGCATACAGAATTCGATCTTAAGTGGATGTTTGCCATAAAAATCAGTAGATTTTTGACGCACTTATCAATAGCAAATCATGTTAAGAGCCATATATCAGTGATTTCCTGAACCCTTAAAAAGGATGACAAATATTATCTGTCGAATCAACTTATAATGGTGAGTTTGAGGATGCCACTTACTACAATGTCCTTTGTGTAGGACTTTGAAATTTTCTTTGGTGATGCACCGTGCTTTCAAAAAGTAGCAGAAATTGTGATATGTGTTGCCATTGCTGGCGCAAACTGGGGCTGACCAGGAACCACATCTCATGAAATGACACATTTTATCTAAAAAACAAAACAGAATTCAACAAATAATGTATGATTCAGCGAATATATGCGAAGAGTAATCAGTATCTGGCATAACTAGATAAGGTAGGTCAGATCTACAAAGAGCCAAAATATGCAGGGTATGACCCCCATCCCTCCTTTCGTCTTTAGCATGATTAACTACACTCTCACACCAAATTTCTCCCATGAAGAATCTACGAAGACATTTAAAAAGTAAACATTAATTTTTACGTCTTCAGATTTAAGTTCTGTTAACATTTATTGTTTGCTGTTTCTCAAAGTTTCTAAATTCTTGTGTCAGACGGGTCTTGACATTTTAAGTGTCGTTTTTATAACTCAAATATAATGTTCAAAGTATTTAGATAGGCCTCAAAGCTTTTTGGCAAGAGCAAACATGAGTTACCAAACAAAAAGAGCCTTTAGAGTTTATTGCTTAACAACGCAAAGCCACGTTTATCATCACAGGCCACAACTTTTATGTAATAAGCATTTCTTGTTCCTATTGAACCAGGAACACAAAATATTACGCAATTTCTTGGAACCGAGGGAATTGTAATACCATGGAACTACTCTAAGGTCCTTAATAGAAAGGGGGACGCTTATTTATTTTTCGATTTTTTTCTGACCCCACCGGAGCTTATTTGGACCCCCCCCGCTTATTGATTTTTATATTCAATCATTCATATCCCTTATTTCATTTGTCCTTTGTTCTTTCAGGTATGAAATTTCTGTAAAGTTTCTCTTAAATGAAGTGGTTGCATTGTACAAACGTTTTAACATTGAAAAGTAGTATAACATCCGAAAAAATTTACATAGGCCTGGCTGATGTACACAATGATAATTAGCCTGCTCATTTTAGTAATACAACAATACATTATTACATGGTGATAATTGTCATTTTGCTATCGATTGTATTCAGAAGAAAATCTCATTTGATCCCAAAAAAGAATCATCACGTGATTTTTCAGATTTTTCACACTTCCGACCCCCCCCCCACTTGCTAGTACCCCCTCCCCCGCTTATTAATGTTTTTGAAAAATTTTGTGACCCCCCCCCCCAACTATCAAGACCCCCCTTCTATTAAGGACCTTAGAGTACATGCCAAGGGAATTGTAATACTATGGAACTACACGCCAAGAGAATTGTAATACTATGGAACTACACGCCTTGCCCTAGTGGTTTAACCCCAAACCCTCACGGGGGCGGAAAACCAAGTTTTAATCATAAAATTGAAAACCCAAGAGAAGAAAATCGTGATGCATACGTCACAAGAGACGATAATGACTGGTAAACAATAAAATTTCTTGCAGGCATCATGGTTTTGCATCAAAATGTAGTTATCTATTACCTGAGCAGTGAAATTCACAGTCATGTTTCGTTCGAAAGAAATTTCCAACATAAGAGCATCCTCCATCCCGGGCCGTGCATGCCTTCTTCGAATAGTCATAGACCCATCCCGCGTTGGAGCCATGACACAAAGTCTTTGTAAAACAGTTATATTTAAGGCCTGTAAATGAAAAATACTCTTTTAAAAAAGGCTTAATTAATATACAAGAATAAATTAAGTTTCTTCAAAACCATTGCTGACCTTCAGGCAATGAGAGCAGCAACTGGTAATCGCTGTGTGGTCAATGAAAAAGTAGGCCCAGTTGCATGGAACAGAGTAGAGATAAAAAGGGTTCCGAAATTTGACGTTATGAAAATATAGTTTAGTAAGATATTAAACTTGGATATTTAACTGGTCATTCTGTATGCAACAGAAATCTTGCATCTTTTTGTCCATGAGATAATTTTTGAAAGAGTCGCTCCTGCAGTTTTCTGCTTTCCAAATACGACAAGGAACATATACAATGAAATCTGCAAGATGGCAAGAAAATAACAAAGAGTGCCTCTTTAATTTATTCTTTGGAGGGTGCTGAATTGAAAGTAAAATCCCAATTAGCAAATTCAAAGTTTCATTAGGTTCCTATAGAAAGCAACCAAAGAGGGCTGCGCTTAGAGCAGATACGGGATGGGGGTTAATCCGATAAATTTGTAACAGCCTAACGTATCAGCCCCTTTTTTAAAAAGAAACACAAAAATATCAACTCTACTTATTATCTTGTATTCAAAAATAAAAAATTGAAACTTAGAATGAAGTAGATTCCTATCCTTAGCGCTGCTATTTAATAGAACATAATAGTACACTGGGATCAAAATGGATTTCTTGACATTACCAAAAATCGCAGTTTTTCTAAATTTGAAGCCTGAGCAGAATCTGCAATTTTTGTGAGATAAAAAATCATCTGAGACAAATTCTTTGTTTTTAAGAAAATGTTTGTCTTCATCAAATATTTGGAGAAATGACCCCCTCCCCTTTATCTAAACACCAGTCTCATCACCCCCCCCCCCTGAGAGAAGGAACATAATGAGGGAAGTGTTTTGGCACCACGGCCTCGGAGTTGAAGGATATTTCAAGGGGTGAGGTATTTCTAAGAAGCAAGATTCATTCAAAATAGATGGTCACAAATCTCCTATTCAGCTAGATTTGTGGGTAAGCTTTGTGTTGGATTTCCATCATGGATTTTTACAAAACTGTCGGGCGTATTCCTGGACAAAACATTATCAAAGTCCATTTGCGACAATCTCAATTTTTGGAAAAGTTCTTAAAACAAGGCCTAAAGCTTTTCAATGAATATTTACCACGAACAAGTAGAACCTCGGTTCAAAGTTATTTCAGCTGGTCATCAACTTTCGCCAATCAGGTTGAATTTAAAGGATAGATGCTATTATTTAAATTATATAAGAACTGGTGCTTCTAACCAATATAAATCTGCTTTTGATCATTGGAGTAAGCTCTCTTTTTGGGTAAGGAGATGTCAGTGTCAGAAATTGCGGTTTTTACGAAGGATAGAATAGATTAGCAGGTTCGATAAACGAGGGATAGACTTTCTCTGAAGAGAAGGAATTATCGAAACTGCAAGGGCATTTCGAGTTTCGACATTTTGGTCGCACGATCCCGTTGATGGAACAAGGGGTTGGAATAAGCGGCGCAGAGCTCTCCAGACATTTCAAAGAAATAAATAGACGGTGGGGGGGCTTACTTTCTGCCCTCAGAGTATCGGCAAATTTCGCTTTTTCTTTCCTCTGTTTCTATTGTTTACTCTCCCCTAGTGGCGTAACGGAGGCATCTGGGGCCCTGCAGGAAAA
The DNA here is from genome assembly GCF_013076305.1 of Rhopilema esculentum. The sequence continues at coordinate 2,972,950 of NW_027019384.1, read as the reverse complement.
CATTTAAGACGGGGCCCCGTTCACGGCTGGAAGAAAGTCCCATCCAACGCTCGCAGACACAATAGTAAGATGGAAAATGAGAAGTTTTGTCGTGGTTTTTGAAAATGAGGTTCACTTGAGCGAAATCTTAAAAATAATGGATAACAATAACTTGGGTGCCGCTTGGGTCTGGTCCATCGAGCTAAGGTGCCCGCAATCTTAGTCACATGTGCAATCCTGTCATAATTTGATCAGTCGATGGCATTTTCTTCCTGTCTGCTTGCCCTGTGCACTTTGTATAGGCGTAAGAAATGCAGGGGCGTGGAGACTGCATCCCCCGTTATCAGGAAAACGTTATAGCATTCCAGCGTTCAGGCTCCGCGAGGACAGTTCTATAATTAAACGTGTACCACCCGCTACGCCCAAGACACTCTGGCGACCTCTTACCCGCTTCCATCAAAATACATTTACGGTTTTGAATGATATTGTGCAGATCGCATTTCCTAACTAACAGATCATCAGCAACGATGCTGTGTCAATGTTACTTGAGAAAGTTGATATCATGTGTCCTTTGGCCATAGTATCAGTTTTCCACGAAACAGTTCCCATCTGAACACAGTCTACTGCTTGAAAATCATACTCAAAAAAGTCAAGGGAAACCTTTCTTCTCAAAGCTATAATCTAAAACCACGTCACGTAATCTTAAACAAATTCTGTTGCACTAAATCTAGGGTCGAACACATTGGTTTACTGAACAGGCTCTCGGTCATAAAGTTGTATCCCGGAATGAATTTGCAAGAAAAATACTGCCAGGTCTCCACTACATTAATTAAGATAGAGCATTTGAATGCTCTTCGTATTAACACAGAATCTTTCAATAAACAGCAAGATTTAATAAAAGAACTCACTTTGCAAAGCGGTCATCCCTTGCAGAAAGACGAGACCAATGACAAATTGGGTGACTGCCATCTTCAGCATTCTTGGCTCACCTCCAGTCCAGACCAGGAACAAAATGCAGTCTCCCACTGTCGGGAATATTTATACACAACTTGTTCCTGTTACCTTGTTCCTTAATCGCTCTTTCGAAAGGGTTTGGCTTTGACCACAGGTTCTGACCTTTTGTTTCGTCACCTGGAGCGCTTGCAATCTGTCACCAAATGACAGAACACCACTACAGGAATGCAGCGTGATAGCCATGGCAACATTGAAACACCGAGAACTTTCTTCGACAAGTCTGCATCAAATTTCTTTACATACAATCATCAAGTTACAAGATTTTGATTATTTCAATAAGTTTTCCTTTATCTTAGAATATTATCAATATTTACTTCATTTATCCGGCCTGTCTTTCTTGTTGTATATTTAAAGTAAAAGAATGCTGTCTGCCAAACAACACATTACTTCAGTGATTTTTTGATTTGCCACTTGCCAATCTCTCCTGCGCCGTTAGAAAATTTGAGATTTTGATGACTGGTCGTGTCATAGCAAATTTGCCGACACGGCATTTTTCTATAAGGGTACTACACTCTTTTCTATAAGAACGATTCTATAAGAACACAAGTCTCAAAATTGGTCAAAAGTTAAGAAAAAATTACGAACAAGCTGAAGCTGAGCTACTGTAAAATGAAATTTTGAACAACGTTTTATCTCAAAAAACGAGGATCTTCAGCCATGTGTGGACGCTTTTTCGGTCCATATTCAAACTCGTTGGCAAATTAAGGTTGTCTCGGTCCCAGGTGAGTCATCTCACACTATCACGTGTAAGCAGCCGTGTTCAAGGGTCTAGAAAACTGACCCTCATCTCTGATATTTGATTCCAATTTGATTCCCCTTTTCTTTGAAACCAAAGAAAATTTATACCCTTGTTCCTGAAATCAAGTAGTTGAAACAAGGCCAAACAAAGAAAAATTAGAAACTATGTTAAGATTCCCATATCATACACCCCTTTTTTCTATTTTCTATGTCCTAAATATATGGCAAAATTGAACCCCTTTCTCAGATGTATTGAAGAAACGTGTGCTTACCCCTGACAATGAGAGTGGACACGCCGGGTCTCGGGCACTTTTTGGCAAATTAGGCGTGAGCACCTCCCTAGAGCTAAAAATCTAGCAATCGCATTGCTCACACCCTGTTGATTTAAGAATCAATTAAGAACAATCCAGCCTCAGATTTTCGAAAAAATTATGAACAGTCAGCCTGAACTTAAATTTACTGGTTCTTATAAAAAAAAATTGTAAAAATTGTGTCAAGTTTCAATATTCTTAAGAAATTTTTCTTTTCAAATCTGATATGATTTCAGGGGAACATCGACCACCTTCGAAAAGAAAGCACGCTTTTAGAAAAAACGATTTTCGCAGGGCAAAACGGATTTTTGCAGGGCAAATTTTTTCTACCAACGGATCTGTTTTGTTGTTTTTCTTATGTAACTGTAACAAGAAAGTAGGATATGCTTGTCATTTGTCTACTCCAAAAGTAAGGTGATACAGACTACCAGTGACACAAAGTAGAAATTGCCAGCGTGACCTTGGGTTGGATGGAAAAGATTTATAAGTTGATCCTGATTTCCTTTCAAGTGTTACACCCATTTCTATGGTTACACCCTTGGTTGACATTTGTGTCTTATTTTAAAACTAAAACTAAAAAGACAAGCACCGCTTGCCAGAAAACTAAGTAACTGTAAACGGGGCTATTTGATGGTATAGTTAAGCATATTTGGGTCTAAATTTGCTTTGACTGTAACCAAAAGCGTTTTTATATCTACTTCTTGTGGATGATATAAGGTGTATTGTAAAAAAGTACCTGAAGGTTTTCAAGCTTGTGTTTGCCAGATAAAGATTATGTCATCGATAAATCTTTTCCAAAATATCCGACTACACCCATTGCTCGAAATATGTTGTCATGAATATGTTGGCATAATTTGGGGCAAAGGGTTGCGGTTTCTTAAGAGGGGTTAATAAAATTTACCATTACACTCTTCTTTATAAGTGCCAGTAAATTGAAGTTCAGGCTGGTTGTTCTTAATTTTTCGAAAATCTTAGGCTGGATTGTTCTTACTTTGTTTTTAAATTTATAGGGCATGAGCAGCGCGATTGCTAGCTTTTCACTTTAGGGAGGTGTCCAGGCCTCATTTGCCAACAAAGTGCATGAGAATACCTTTAATTGCCACCATGTTTGAATATTCCCCGAAGAAGCATCCCAAGATGGCAAAAAACTCCTCGTTTTGAGGTGAAACATTGTTCAAAGCTACATTTAACAGTAGCTCAGTCTCAGCTTGTTTTTAAATTGTTCTCAACATTTGACCAATTTTGAAGCGCGTGTTCTTATGAAATTGCTATTATAAAAAGAGAATGTAAAGGTAATATAATTATGTTTGAGAATAAAAATCACCATCTGTTGTATTTTATATGCAACAGGGTAGTTTCCCCATGATGATTTTTGATGGCATTGAGAAAAGCTTTGATACCCTCATCTTGTTAAATGCTAGTGTGTATATCGAAAGTGTGTTGTAAAAAATGAGCGCATGCTCTTTGAATCCAGGATGGAGGGTTGCCTTGTATTTTCATGCTTGTGGCTTCTAGCAATTTTGTGGATGAAAAACTTTCTAACCTTCCAAAAACTACTGATTAATATTTGATTGTGATCTATCCTTTCAATCTTTTGTTCTACGTTACATTGTGCTAACAGTATCGATTTTCCTGCAAAAATGGAAACACTGCACACACACAAAATACTTAATTTTTACTCGCTTTTCAAGTATGAAATTTTGCTTGTGTTTACCAAAGGTAAGCTAATGTTTTAGTTTCGTTAATCAACTCTAAATTTTCCATATTTTAAAAATTGGAGCATTGCTTATATTCTTACTGTCGATAGTCTGTCTTTTCAATTACGTTAGATAACTTTTTCAGAATGGAATCGTTTGGTGTTTTCCTGTCAATAGACTAATGTTTCAATCTAGTTGAGTAACTCTAAATTTTCCTTATTTTTTAAGCATGGAATCATTGCTTGTGTTGAACATATAATATAATTTAGTTTCGTTGTATAACTCTAAACTTTCCTCATTTTTCAAGCATAAAATCCTTATTTTGGGCCTTGCTGTAAATATATTCATTTGTTTATTTATTTATTTACTTGTGTTGTAAAGATTGAATGACAATGGAGGACACAAATTTCAAAAGAGTTCATCGGAAAATGACAATCGAGGACACAAATTGCAAAAGGGTTAATCCGATCTTTCAATATTGGAATCATCTGAGGAAGAACCTCCAAATAGGAAAGGGAGAAAGACCGTGGAGCATGTTACAGATTGGGGGGGGGGGCTTAAACATTTGGGGGGCTAAACATACTTAATAGCAAGAATAAGGTAGTTTTGTAGTTGGTTTTAAGTATATTTTGCAATTTTTTTAATAGGGAGGGGGGTTAATGGGGGGGCTACTGAAGGGGATGAATCCAGAAAATAAAAAAAGCAACACGGGCAAGGGGGGAATTTTGCAGCGAATTGATGACAGGCGCGGATGCTTTAGGAATACTGGTGCACATAAGGAGATGTCTCACGTTTTGCCACGCAACCAAATCTAGGTCAACCGGCTGATAATCGAGATTTTTCCTTGCATATGAATTCGCACCGCCTACTCAAACATTTTGAATACCATAGTACCGAATGCGTGTGTTACCAATCCAACGGAGATCCACTGGATTAATATCATTCTTCGATTTCACAAAATTCTTTGTCTTTTTCTCCAGAAACACCTCCAGTTAAAACCAAACACTGTATTTCATCCTACGACTTTCGTAAACAATACTCCGCGCCATGGATCTAGAAGCGGAACTGGTAACCAAAACGTCATGTTGATGATAAAGACGATTATTCTTCTTTGAAGTATGTTTCCAATATTCAGAAAACACCGCAAATCTGCCCTATTCGCATTCTTCAAATTTTTCCTTGTATCTTTTGTAAAAACGTTCCTTAGAACTGGAATTGAAGTAAAATCATACATGGTTTAGCAATTTTGCATTGACCCTCCACAAAACTACTGCATCGTTGGGTAACCTTCCCCCGTCCGGCTCACTGCCGTGGAACCGTAATGTCTCCTGGACTCTGTATATTTCTATATTTTATTAAGAACTCGCTGATATTTTGCTTTTTTCAAATACAACATTCCTTTTATTATTGCCTGATACTACGTGGAGCCCTAAAAATATTTAAAGTGAACTTTTGAGTTATTGAAAAATTAATAGATTTAGAAAATGAGGAGCTTTGGGGATCCAAGAATATATTGTTGAGTGGGGATGTGGAAATCACTCTCGAATACATTTTTTTTATAAAAACCAGTAAATTTGAGTTCAGGCTGACTGTTCTTAATTTTTTCGAAAATCTGGACTGGATTGTTCTTAATTTGTTCTTAAATTAAGAGGGTGTAAGCAGTGCTATTGCTAGCTTTTTCGCTCTAAGGAGGTGTTCAGGCCTCATTTGCCAACAAAGTGAGTGAGACAGCACAATTAAATATTCACCGAAAAAGCACCCACACATCGTTAAAAATCCTCGATTTTGAGAAAAAACTTTGTTCAAAATTGCATTTTGCAGAAGCTCAGCCTCAGATCGTTCTTAATTTTTTCTTAACTTTTGATCAGTTTTGAGGCTCATGTTCTTATAAAATTGTTCTTATAAAAAAAGAGTGCAAGTCTTTATCAGGAAATATGATTGTTTTAACAAAATTGTACGATCGTCTATTTGTAGGAGCGTTAGGAGGAGCTTTCTTGATAATGGCGGAAGCTATAACTTCGCATTGGGTGAGACATGTCGACTTGGATGCATGAAACAGATTTTTATAGTTGACTTTCTACTCTATCATTGGGTTAGCTTTAGCCTCTTCGTATAAATCATCTGATACAAGGGTGGGTTAGCGCTTTTCGTTGTTAAATTTTAGCGTCGAGGGTTGATAAAAAGAACAAACGATGAGTTAATTCACAAAAATCTTGGAGGACTGTAGAGCAAAAATAATCTGAAAACATTAATAGTCTCCAAGCGTTGGTAGGGAGAATCATGTGCTTCATTTTACAGGCTTTTTTTAAAAGGAACCACTTTATAAGGAATCTACATGTAGAGGGCCGAAATATTCAAAGAACTTATACTACTAAAAACGAAATCCTTAAGGAACTTTTCAATTTGAAATATTTTTATAACTGGAAGCATCAAGAACTAAAAAGTCGGTTCCATTCATTTGCAGCCAATACTTGCAAAGATTGTTTGCTATTCGTGTGTCAAGTGCTTCATTGAGTAGTTTCTGCATATGCTGTCTCGCCCCTCTCTTCATTGAATGTTATGGTTTATTGTATTCAAAATACAGAGAGTAAGATTTTCACTATACATAGCCTCCTTTGTGTTTTTTCATAGATAGGCCTGACTTATCTATATCGAAACTATTTTACATTCATTTTTGATTCTCGTGACAAACACACATTCGACTTTCTTAAACGAAACTGCCCTTTATATACTAGGAAGAAATTTTCCAAGTACAAGCAGCTGGTATTTCAATCGATCAAAGTACAACCAAGATGAACCCAAAAAAGTAGAATTAACTAAAGGTTATTCTTACCACGCATTCAACCTGACTCCTCTAGGCGCAGAGTACCGAAGTGTGACGTCATAAAAAAATCTTTTTTTAGAATTTCTTAAATTTGACCACATTATCTGAAAGAGCAGCATAAAATACCTCACAATATGCAAAATCAGTTAGATATGCTCAATATTGGGCGAGATATGGCAAATGGAAGGTTTAAAGTTTGCTAACAGATTACTGTTAATTTGGCCTGGTTCATAAAGTTATGAACCAAGACCAAATTACATAGGTTTGATGGGGCAAGAGCCTGTGCTCATGTGACCATATCTCAGCCAGTTCCTAATGCTTTAAATTGAATTTGCAAATTAAGGGGTATTTCATCATGCTCTTTCAGGTTCTGGGGTCAAAATTAAAAATTTCTAAAAATAGATTTTTATGACGTCCTCACTTCGGTACTCTTTACTCCAGCCACATAAACAACGGACCAAACGAATTCAATATAGATAAAGTTAAAAATATCGCCAGAATTGTCATTGCATCTAGTGAATCAAAAGCGTGAATCAGAAGGGTACCAGTAGCCAATTTTTAAGACAAAGTACTTTTTATTTTTTAGAAACGTACACAGGAATGAATCTTTTCTGCAATAATTCAAGACCAGACAAGAAAAATTTCACAAGGATCATTTGTTTTTCTGTTCGTGACTTACTCCTAAACAGAAATTAAAAAAACACAACCTATGGCTATGCCAAAATGTTAAGAGACGTAATCACAAACACGGGATTGCGGATCTACCTAAACCAACACTGTTTTAACCCTGGCTACAAGTGCCTAGTGAGCGAGTCGAATCGAGCATTGGAACCGAGGTCCACTGTTCCATTACGGTACACAGTTTTCAAAGCAACTCGAAAGCACAGTCGCTGCAAGAAGCTGCTTTCCATCACACCCTTTATTACTCCATTGAAAATTGTCGACAGTTAAGCTGTAGTGTTCTGTTCCGTAAGCAATTTCTTGGGGGCAACGAGGGGCTTCCCCGACCGATAGGTTCCAACACCTTCACTTCTACAAATATTAACAGTTTCTGATAATTTGTCATTCTTTTAATCAAAAATTCTTTCCCGTCATGATTTTCCTTTGTGTCTTAATTTTCATAATTAGAACTTTTAATAATTGGAAACTTTCGACAATTTGTTTTCCTATGAAAATTCAAATCATCAGGCGTGCAGTGAATCAATCTTTAGCTGCAATTTTACTGTCTGAAATTAAATATCTAGCATGGAATAAATGAAAATTCAGGAGTGAAACATGCGGAGGAACAACTTTGTACCGTGTTTTTCTTGTTATGATCGGCATTCGATGAGATTAATAACAGACAAGGCGTCTGCTTCCTAAGACATGTTTATATTCACAAAAACAACACGTTAGTACAAGTTATACAACGAGAGTCCCCTTTATTTCGACGAAGCAAAAATACACGACATTAAGATACAATAAAGCAAAGTTTACGGCAGAGTTACCCGAGTTACTACAATGTAAAACTTCATGAACTTTGTTGGGCATAATAATTGTCATGATAATAATTGTGGGCTATGGCACTATGTGGGGCAACGTTCGACGTTTTGCGACGAGCATTTTGAGCTATGTAATATACGACTGAACGCCTAAACACTTGACTTCTAAACAAATTGAAAGAAACATAGATCTGCACACGACTTCGCGCATTGCACAAAACTTGTTTCCAATTGAATAATACTGCAAGATTATAAGGATATATAAAACAGCAAAATTTATTTGAGTTTTTCGAAAGGAGGAGTAACTTGATCATGCACAAAGGTCTACAGATCTTGTACACGGGTTATGATGTAACAGTTAGCAGAAAAAGCCTATCGTAAACTGAATCTCGCATCGACCAAGAAATTGCTAATTATTCTCAACTTCCACAACACAGCTTGTTGGCAGCTTAAGCTTACTGCTGACTTTGACGAAAAAAAACGTGCCAAGATTTCATTGGCGAAATAAGTCATCTTCCTCTTGGATATATACGAGCAGTTCAAAATCATTTCAGTCGCTTCAAGAACCTTGCTCTAGCAATATGACATTAATTCTACCTCTCCAAGTACAGATTTAAGCAACTTCTCCCTATTCTAAAAACGATGTTACAAAGCTTTTGGAACTCGTTATTATGTAGGGAAAGCTGAATGTTTTTCAATTCTGCGATAAACCATTTTCCTATGACTAAATAACCCTTCAAACAGCTTTTGGAGAATCTCGCACGCTTGAAATCTTTTACGAACAATAACGCAATCGCTATTTAAGACGATTTTCGATAAACAAGATAAAATATTGAGCTTTAATCCACGACTTTGGGAGAAAAATTGAAGAACGCGTGAGTTATTTCGGCTTTAGATCCAATTCTTCAAAAGGGATTTACTTTTCTCACATATTTTTAATGGGTTGAGGAATTATAGGGAACTAATATCATAAAATAATACTGTAAAGGCACACGAAAACAACAAATCGACAAAAGCCTCTGTTTGCTCATTTCCAGCAATAACGATGATTATGACATCATCACGGGCTTCGCTCCAACCATAACTAGACGATGACGTCACGGTGAAAACTTTTCACCATCAAGCGAAAACTTTCAATCATTAATTTGTTAGTACCAGGCCACAGAAAAGGAATTAGGCAGAAGGGGAACTCCTGCCAACGGGTGAAGCCTGGAAAAACTAGCGCATGCGTTAACTTCTACGAGGCTTAGCATGTATCTGTCGGGGAAATTTTAAAAAAAAATGATAGTAAACAACTTTATTTGAGACGAAATGCCCCATGATAGTTAACAAATTCAATTATGTATCATAATTCGTTTATATCTGATTAATTAATGATTATTTGTCATGGCTAAGTTCTTCTAATGAAATCGAGGTTAAAGGGGACTTAAGGAATTCTATTGTTGACTCAGGCTTAAAAAACAACAAAGGAACCGACGAGGGTTACCCTTCTGCCTGTTTCCTATTCTGTGACCAGGCCATGACTAGGCCAAGTATATGTGAAATTCACTGCCTTATTTTGCCACAGTAGCGTTTCCGAGGGAAGACAACAAGCACTCTACATTAAGTGCGCCCTACCCAATAAATTCGTTTTAACAGGCCTCGACATAGCATAAAAATTACCTAATTGGAAATTTTAACGTCTAAAATAAGAATCTACTTAGCCTTCAATTTTCAGTAACTTTTTTACCCATCCTGCAATGTTTACGGGCTCGTTTTCCCAATGCACGATAAACGGATGGGTCTGAAAAAGATAAGTATTACCAAATTTAGCAACGACTTAGAGGCAGCAAATTTTTCTTGATTTGAAAACTTTTGAAAAAACTAAGCAGGTTGATCAAAAGCACATTGAGATTTCTCTTGGCTGATATAAGATTAACTGAGATACATGGTTCTCGCGGCACTCGCGCTTCTGTGTTGAGACTCTCGCGTCTCTGATAAGGCTCTCGCGTGTTGAGACTCTCGCGTCTCTGATAGGGCTCTCGCGTGACGAGACTCTCGCGTGTTGAGACTCTCGCGTCTGTGATAAGGCTCTCGCGTCTTTGACGTTACTTTCGCCTCGCTGACATTACTCTCGCGGCTTTGACTAGACTCCCACAATCAAAGTAAAGTTATCTATCTGTTCACGAGAGCAATCTGCAGCTTATAATTATTTAAGTATTCGAAACAAAGAAGAACGTTCTCGCGGCGATGAGATTTGCGCTTTTCTGGTGGGACTCGCGCGTCTCTGATAAGGCTCTCGCGTCTTTGGTGTTACTTTCGCCTCGCTGACATTACTGACGCGGCTCTGGTGAACTCCCGCGTCTTTGACTAAACTCCCATAATTAACGTGAAGTAATCTATCTGTTCATGAGAAAAATCTACAATTTCGATGATTTAAGTATTCGAAAAAAAGAAGAATTTAAATTCAGGTCATGTGGAAGCGATTTTCATTGCAAACGATAGTAAATATAATATGAATTCTTTACAACTGCAAAAAGTCAAGACCATAGTATATGGAACAGGAAATACTAAATCTTGGGGAAGCTTCACCGAAAGAAACTAAAAAATCCAACTCACTATTTGAGTTTAAGAGAAAAATAAAATTCTAGCACGTTAACAGTTGCAATCGCAGATTGTGCAACAATTTTACAAAACATTTTGTAAAAAAATTTACAAAAAGTTTTTACAAAAAATAAAAATTCATTCATTGAAATAATCTGCTAAAACCTGAAATAATAGCAGCTGGAAGATAATTTAATTAATTTTATTTTGAAAGGAACTTTGCGAAGGAGTAGGAGATTTTTAAACTAGCAGATAAACAAAAGATTAATTATGAGAAAATATGAGAGACAGACATACATGGCATGGATAGCAGAAATGAGGAAAAAGTGAAACATACCTTCAGTGTCTTGAGATCAGGTCTTTCGTTTGGATTCTTGTATAAGCTAAAAATTAAAGATTTATTAAAAATCAAATTCTCGGTTTTATTATATCAAAATTTAGCGATAATTTAACGATAATAGTCTGGAAATTTAACGATAATATAGTAAGCGAATAAATTGAGTACCAGAATGAAATAAAAAAGTTTGATTTTAAAAACACGACGTTTCGAGCATGTACTTGTTATCAAGACGGACAACTTAACGGATAATAACGGATAAAATCTAGACAGACTTGCATCTAGACATAATAAAGACATGAGATTGATCATATTCTTGACATGCTCTTTAAAATATCATTGACAAAATTAACGAGCTAAAAAAATGAATTTGAGAAAGGTACTTAATTCAGAGTAGCACAAATAATTGTGAAAGCTTTTAAGTTTCTAAACATATTGTTACAAGTATGTGTTACCATAACTTCGTTCAATTTTGTTATGTCACATTGAGCTAATAAATAAAAGCAATCAACTTGATTTCTTACCATTTATTGGTGAAATCGCAAAAGTCCTCTGAAAAGTGTGCAGGTGGTAACTTTGGAGGAGGCTGCAGTTGAAAATGGATAAGATATCTAAAATCTTTTACAAATCGCTTTGGGAGATCAACTCAACTATGAATGGTTTTTGAGTAATTTGTGTTAGGTCTTGTCATATATAATATATAGTTTTTGTACAATAAAATAATTGTGGAAATATTGTTGTATTTAATGGGACAGAAGTCCACGGAGACAAACAAAAAAAATCAGTGGATGATGGAGCATAAAACATTTTTCTCGAAATATTTAGCATTGGAGATAAGACAATGTAGCATAAACAACTACAAAATGTTGAGGTGGGAGATCCTGCAGAATAAAAACCAGGGCGCTTTATTCAGACTTATGAGGGGAACAAATCGAACCTGAAAAGCATTAACGATTCAACATAAGTTTTCTTCAGTTTACAAATTTGGATCCATTAAGATAAAATATATATCTGTGGTGTAGCTGGGACTTGTTCTAAGGGATAAGAAATTCAGGATATTGTACTGGGCGTAAAATGCATTGCTTTTTAATGTAAGAAGGATATTGTAAGTATAGCTTATATAAATTGTTATCCTATATAGACAACGATTGAAAGAAAAGATATACAAAGGAACGAAGCACTCTAGAAGCCAATCGGTAGCCAATATTCTTCAAATTATGTGAGAACTAGTGAATTCGTTTACGTAATTTCTGGTTTATTGTATATAAGCTGGGGCACAGTTCAGGCCATAGTGCAATTTTCACAATATACTCAACTGGGAAGGTTCCCACAGTTGGCTTAAAGGTAGCCCTACATTCAGCGATATCAAAAACCCCAAAACGAATATGATATAATAATTGCAAATACCTCATTTACTATGTAATCCAGCAGCTCAAAAATCGCCAATGACTTTGTTTCCCCGCCGCCGCCGCCAGCACCAGGTGGCGGTGTTTTATCATCTATTGCAGGACCGTTCGGCGGCAATTTGAAAATATCCTCCAGGTCTTCAGGCCTCGAACTGGGGATTGGATATCTACCTATGGCTAATTCAACCAATGAGAGGCCCATGCTCCATACGTCCGACCGGACTGTGTACCGGCTGCCCTGTAGTCGCTCGGGCTAAAAGTCGGAAGAAAGTGTCGAGTAACTTCTCTAAAGGTACCAAAGTTTTACAAAGCCTAATGGGAGAACTCTTTTGGTGCAAAATTTATTAAAAACTTACAACCCGCAATTTTTAAAAATACATGCATGAATCTCGTTAAATTACACAAAAACTAAAATGAAAATAATTGGTTAAAAGGATAAAAAAAGTTCAGCTGAAAATGGAACTCAATATACGTAACTTTTCGTTTTCACTTTCACTTCAAAAGCTCTACCCCAAGAAGCTCTTACGCTAAAATTCACAACAGTAGTTTTTTGAGAGAAATTTTTGAAATAACTCTAAAGGTCACTTCTCCACCAAAATTTTTCCCCTCTTAATTCTAAATACCTTTAAAGTTCACTGAAACCTGACATCTAAAATCTAAATATTGTCTAGTTGTATAAACATTGAAAATAAAATAGATAGGTGAATAAAATATCTTTTGGGCGTTATGGTAAAATTCCAAATAGTCTGTAAAATATTATTTTCAGGATGTAGCCACGGGTTCCTTTGCCCAACAGCTAGGTTTTTCTTTGGTACCACGCCAGAGACGCCTTCAAATTTACCATATAATGGACTTCCATGCCGAAATCAAATTGATTCACAATAAACCGGACTCATGTTATGTCGGATTCCTTTCATAACAGACCGGTTCAAACAATAAACAAGCATTCCGATACAAGGCTGAATCCGGGGTTAAGTCTAAGTGGACGGGAGCTTACACGGTCAAGAAATTGCTAGTAATCAATTTGAAACTCGAATGTTAAAGACAACATACCGACATATAAGAGCGGGTGCCAACAAACGAGATGGCAACAGAATCAATTAGCTGGCCACTGACGCCAAAATCACAAAGCTTTATATCACCCTTGGTATTCACAAGAATGTTGGATGATTTAACATCTACAAGAAAGAAAATGACGTCATAAGGTGTAAAGTGATGAGATTTATCATTTGCCATAACGTTGTGGGTTGCCCAAAGTATACTGTTAAAGATTTATATTTGAATTTTTTCCTGGGGGGTCGAAAGTTGGGCTCATTAAGGAGGGGCTTGATGGAGAGAGGGGCTTAAAGGAGAGGAAACCTAATAAAGAGGGGGTTTAATAGAGAGGAAGCTAAATAAAAGGGGGCTTAAATGAAAGGGGGCTTAAGTGAAAGGGGGCTTACTGAAGAGGGGGTATAAAGGATACACTTAGATATCTTGGGCCATATGTTTGAAGACTAAACTCGATAAAAATGAATTGTACACATGCAGAGTAAACCGCGAATCCCTCTGAAAGCCCTGCGAATAGAAATCTGTAACATAAAGCTATGACGTACAAAACAAAATCCCCTTACCTCGATGAATAATGTCGTGTTTGTCCCGTAGATAACTCAAACCTTTAATTACCTGAAAATAACAGATAAAATCGATTTTGGCTCGTCTTTAAATGTACCATTATAACCTGTTAATAAAGTTTTATCAGTACACAATTTTCTACCCATTCAATTGTCAATACTTTGATTTTGAAGCCCAAATGTTTCAAAACAAATTTCCATCAAAGATTCCTTCGGAGATACTCTCCTAATAGAGCCTTTTCCCATAATTTCGTCTAATAAAATCTTATACTACCTAAAGGCAATTGCAAAATCAACCCTGAAATCTTTGTTGGCCCCTCTCTAATTTAGAAGCAACGGATATATTTAATGACTGCTTCTTCCTATTCTATTTTTTGGTCTTCAAACCATTGAACTGAAACAACTTCTAAGCTTCTTTGTAGAGCAGAGAAATAGAGGTCAATAGCAAGAATTATTCCTTTGTCAGTATTAAATGTTATTTGGCTAAGTAGGCATAGTTGTGTGGCCTATAATCCACAACCAATGTAGAGTTGTTTTACATAGCCCATGTTTATGGTTTACCGTTGTTAATGCGGGTAAACTCTATTGTTTACCATTGTATACCAGGGTAAACCAGACCATTTACCATAGTTTATAACCCGCGGTAAGAAATTAAATAACTTGCAAAATAACTCACAGCTACACCTATTTTCCCAAGAATCTCTTCTGACAGCCTGTTTGTTCTCTTCAGCATGAGATCCAGAGATCCCCCATCCTACAATAAAAAGCATCATTTCAACAGCTTGTGGGAATACTTACAGGAAAATTTTTGAAATCCACACATATTTTGCAGTGGTTAACTTGAGAAATCTTGACAAAAAACAAAACCTCATTTCCTTTTGGGAAATGTGTACAGCCCCTACAAACATTTTAGAAAAGTCAAATCTAATTTGTGCAACTCATTTTCCTTATCAGGTATTGCTAAGATAACCTGAAATCTTCAAGTAAAAACTGAGATATATGATTTCTTGAAAAAGTACCATTCTGACAAAGCAACAATTGTCAACAAGCACACAAAGGTTAAAACTCGGAGCAGTAACTTAGAATCACTCCATCATTTCAACAGCTTAAGTAAATGCTGACGGAATAATTTTTCAAATCCACATATATTTACAGGGGCTAACTTGGGAACCTTGCAGAAAAAGCAAACCATTATTTCCTTTAGGCAAACGTCTACACCCTCTACACACTTTTGAGTAGTCAACCAAACTCATTTTTCTTACCTAGTTTTGCTCAAATAGAATCTTTATGTCAATACAATGATGTAAGATTTCCTGAAGATGTATTTACAAATAAAATGTGACGAGGCAATAGCTGTCTGATGACTGTAATAAGCACGAAATTCAGAGTAGCAACTTAGTACCATACTGTTCTACACACCAAATAGCGTGTACAGCTCTGCCTATACAGGGCAGTGTTCAATCACTTTATGATAAATCAGTAAATAGAAATTCCATTTCCTGATAAGCCAGTAAATTGATAATTTGAAAAAAAAGATTTGGGAAAAACTGGCTTTAAACCATATAGCCAACTTAAATGAAATCTGAAGCTCACATAGTGCATAAACAGTGGCAGACACTTGAGGGGGCGAGGGGGGGTGACCACCCCCCAATACTTTAGAGGACAATGGTCTTTTGTTCTAAAACAATGGGAAATGTGACGTCATTTATATTAAAACAATAGGCTTGCCCCCCCAATATTTGACCAAGTGTCCACCCCTGTGCATAAATTGAAACTATCAACTCACCATGTACTCCATGCATAATGATATTTCCCCATCACTGTAGAAATATCCATAAAACCCAACAATGTATGGTGATATGCACTCATGAAGTACTTTTAGTTCGCGCATAATCTGATTGCGAATGGCTGGCTTTATTTCCAAGTGTATTCTCTGAAAACAAAATGTTTTGAATGATTTAGGAGTTGATATTCTAAATTAGGAGTTAATAAATTGGGGCTTGGGTAAAGTGGAGATGAAGAATGTATGTGTTAATTTAATTTGGAAATTGTCTGTTGGAATTACTGCACCAGAAGCATGATAAAGTAGGGTTTAGGATAGCAAGTGCCTCTCTTTATTGCTTTCCAACCTCACTGGTGTGGCTACCTGCTCACCACTTGCTGACTAGTGGACAAATGGTGGCCAAGTACTAGACTAGGGTAAAGGCATGGAAGTATGGTGGAGATTTAAACTGTATGTTAACACTTGATTGGGAAAGAGCCTTTTAGCAAAGACACTAATACTGTGCATTTGGTGGGTATCAGGTGACCAAAAATGAGATTGTGTAAACAACAGAGTTCATCTTCTAACTTAAATGCCTATCTACATTAGAAGTTGGCAGCTGTTGACGATTAAACAAGATCTACATTTGATTGACAGCTGTAAAAAAATATCCTGGGGCAATTGTGATACAAAACATGAATAGGAATGTGCAGAATATACGCTACTTTCTTATGTCATATCAGAATAAATGTTATGACAAATGTTGAAATGTTGAAATTTCTTTTCAGAAACTTAATGCACCTCTCCTTGTATCAGGGCCTAAGATCAAACTTCTAAATGCAACTAATTCAACTCCTGGCAAATAGACCTAACGCTCAAGACACTTGAACACCAGAAAACTTGTCAGAGTTACTCCTTTCCTCTAATCCTCCAATGCTCCTCTGATCAGAAAAGAAACTTAACCGCATTATTTTTCCAGCTTGGATAAAATTTACATTTTGATGCCTGCTTTATGAAAATAATACCAAGTGACATTGACTTTTCTGTGAGTAAATACCAACTCACAGAATTGACATCTTGTTATGTCACAAGCAAACACAAAATGAAAACTAAATGTGCAAATATGGAATGAAAAGAGCAGAAATGTCAACAACCAAACATGCATCAGACATTAGGTTACATAAAAACATAGAACTGAATACTACAGGTTTTACAATAATGCTTTTCAAAACATAACAAACTTAATCTATCTATAAAACATGTAGTTTATTAGTAGACTACTTGTAAAAAAGCAATGTATGTATATTTCACTCACTTTTCTGGCCATTATAATTTTTGAAGGCTTATGCCTGACTTTTGCCACCACCCCTCCATTGCCAGCCCCTAAATCTTCAATTGTTTCAAAATCCTCATCTTTCATCTCACCAATCTTTGCTTTCTGGCTGAAAAACTCTTCAAGCCTCTTGGTCTGCTCTTCACTAATGTCACCAAGATCAAGCTCACTTAATTGCTGGGCTAATTTATCTTCTAGTGTTGTGATAGGCTTTGCACTGAAATGAGATATAAAGAAAGCATTTTAAAAAACTACAAGACACAGGTGTTGCAGATGTTCTATCAAATATAAGAAAACAGACAGAGAAAAAATTAGGCAAGAAAACAAATTTTAAAACTCAACTGGCTCAAACATTGAAGTCTGAAAAAAAGTCAAACTGGTTTCTATATCAAATATGGCTAATACCCTGCTAGGTTGATAATTACAAAGTATAACTTAAAAACTGCAACACAGACAAAAAAATTGTTAGAGATACACAATGGTTTACATTGCAGTTTAAATGCTGGTTTCAAAAAAGCAAATTCTGTGGTTTTTTTACTTTGAAACTAGCATAAACATATAAATTCCCTTTTTGAAATAAAAACATCATCTAGAAATGTGGTAAAATTCCATATACGTTTCTATTTCCAATTTCAACCTTTTTACAAACAAAATATGCAAAGTAACTATTTCTAAAAACGTTCAAATAAACAAAAAATACATAAAAATTCAAATAAATTGTTTTCATAAGCTATATTAACTTACTTCAACCATCAGTTATGTCAGAATATGTTTCTGAAATTACCTTACACAATGAGAGCTCACATTTTGGCCTCAAAAATACCTTTACATGACAATCATGGGTAGTTTATTTTCTTTCTTTAAGGCACTGAAAATTCTTATTTGAAACCATAAGAGCAGGATTGGAAAAGCATCCGAACCCTTTGACATGCTTTATTGCTTACTTTGTTAGATTTTTCCACAGTACAAACTTTCCAGATTACAATTAAATTTCTAGAGTTAAAGTTGAAATTTTATAACTGCTCCAACTATACTATCCAAAAAGCAAATTAATTGAATCTTAAAAATTTGTCCAAAAATATTGCTATATAAAATACTACATAGGAAAAACATGTTTATATGTAAATATATAAAATTAAGAGCTATAATGAAATGATGAAAAAGCAGACAATATTCAGGAAAAATCTTATCTTGACATATAAAGCTGAAATGCTTTCTTTCAGGAGCATTTTAACATTTAATTTTTTGTGTAAAAAGTGTAGAGAACACAGAAAACAGCAAGACCATGTTTAAATGTCAAAAGTAAGTACAAAAACAAGAAATTCAGTGAAACAGTTTATTACAGATTTCAAGCAGAGAAAAAAACAAGACAGTTGCATTGATGGTAGAATCAAATGAACCAAAATAAGATCCTGATATTCTTGATAGCTCAGTTATTTAAATGCTTGTCACTAGATACAGAAACAGCTTGAAGACTAAACTCTAAATGAAAAATGACAATGGAAGAAAAAACTAAAGATATTTTCATAAAGAAGTAAGATTTGTTGAAGAAACTTAAACTGGAAAGAGATGGTACAAGAATCATATACAATGTATCAAAACAAAGAACAAAGAAAAAATGCCATACAGGATTAAAATATCAAGAAATTGGACAACATCTGAAGCCTTAATGACCCATCAGTCCCGGCCATGGGACTTTCAGTAGGGGAGCAGTACACAGCTCTCCCTAGTAATATTTAGGTGAGCTATTTGTAGATAAATACGAATAGAAACAAAGGCAAATTGATTTAAAGCAGATCAACTTAGGAGAGCAATCAGTAGCTTCCGTTAAGCATTTTGAGGAGAGCAGATTTCCCTAAATGGCCAGACCTGACCCATCCTTTAGAAGTAATGGAGAAACAGCCCCCAAAGTTGCACCAGATAATACCTCAACAATTATAAACAGAGAAAATCAATTACAACTTCCGAAAAAACCACTAGAAAACAGGGTGACATAAAAGTATGAAAAAATAAAGCCTGTGTGCCACAAGATTAAAAAGCCGTATCAATTGAATATGGATTAAAATTTGCATGTATACCACAAAGCTATTTAAAGTTATTGAAAAAATAACAAATTTGGGCATTAAGATTTTTTAAGACAAAAACTGAAATCTTCAAAATATTCACATCCTTAATAACATTTGAAAGCAAAGGAAGGCTAAACAATGAAAAGATGAAGATAATTGGAAATTTTTGAGTGACTGGCCATGGCAGAGCCTTTATACATGGTAGAGCGTTGCAGTAAACCAAATCTGCACAAGTACTTGGAACAACAACACATGCAGCTTTGAAAGAGCAGAAGCAATTGACAATATAAGACTTCAAACTATTTTGCACTTGAGCAAACATCCCAAATATAACAACTCTGCTATTTACAACTGAGAGAACTTCCATTCATGATATAAATCACTAAAGGTTCTATCTTTGTGCGAAGGATTTGCAAAAATTCCATTAATCCATTCTAGAAATGCATGAATCTGTTTGAAGAGAACAATTGACACTGGTTGGTCATTTTTACTTCTAATCTTTATGTATTCTAAGACAATCTATAGTGCAAACATAAGTAAAGCTTGTAGGAAATTGTGCCAATAGAAAGATATTCAAAGAAGAAAATTGCTTTCACGAGTTAATGAAAAATCCAGATGCAATGCCAAAAACAGCAAAACAAAACAGGCACGACGGAAAAAACCTAATACTACTTGCTTAGTCAAAAACTTCACCTAATGTTATTGTGAAAATCATCATTGCATGGCAGTTAAAGAAAGATGTTTTGGCGAAAACACAAAATATTGGATCACATCAGGTTGCTCACTGTAAACAAATTTTAACCTGAACTGTCAGACTGTATCAAAATAGTTAAATATATGCCTGAAATATATTCTTATAAATCATTACAAGTTTACTTGGTGTGGATATCAAATAAAAGAACGAATTTGAACACTGCCTGTGCAACTTAGCATGAATAGCATGTTTGACAAAGTTTCACATAACATAAAACTCTGAATATAAGCCCTGGACTTATAACAGCTCAAAAGCTGCTTTCAGGGGGCTTATATTGGAAACTGACATATAATGTTGCAAGTAATAAGCATCACAAACTTAAAGGCATTTGACACAGGTAAAAGAAGCTTACAGCCAATTGACCACAAGCAATTGACTAATCAAATTGTGTACAGAGAAGAACGTGTGAACAGTTTCCACCTTTCTGCAAATCGGTGAAATCCTAAAGCATCACGCAGTGGTTTCATGTGAACTGTTTCCAATTCCTTTATTGTGCGCTTGCTCTGATCAATTTGGCCTAAGTTATTTTTGGATTTGTTGTACTTATGCATGTCAAATGCCTTTAAAGTGAAAATGCACTAAAGAAAAACTGAAGAACAGAACTTATTTTTCTTGTACTTTGTCACAATAATGGCATGCATGTGTGTTAAGGAAGAAAATAGAGCTGTTATGTTTATCCTAAACAAAAGCCCCAGGCTTAAAATTCAGAGGGCCTATATTCAGAAGCAAGATTACCTCACAGAAACGGAGGGTATATATTAAGGAGGATTATATTTGGAGGGGACTAAATTTGGCAATTTACAGTAAAAATCAAGCACTCAGAATTCATAATGCTATGCAGTGTAGAGAGATTGTTGAATCAAGCAAACAGACAGCAGGGTAACAGACTTTATTTCACCTCTATATTGCAATATTGCAGAGCAAAGAAGTGTACCTAACAACCCCCCCCCCCACCCACCCACAAAGAAGCTTAGAGGCAGAAAGATAAGTACCCTCCCTTCCAGTCAAAGTTGGAGCATTTGAACATATATATAGCATAAATGTTTGCAATAGCCTGAGGTAAGTACCAAACGTTTCAGATAAACACCAAGGGGCTTATTTCCCAAAAAAATTGGGGTGGGGCTTATTCATGGGGTGGGGGCTTATTCAAGGGGGCCTTTTTTGGAGATGGGGCTGATATAGGAGCAGCCAAATATAAACCAAAACAAATTCTCTTCCTCTATATGAAGCACATCAGTTTATTTATTGCTCCCTATTGCTACCAAGGCAGTACTACAGCCTATTGAAGCTTATTCTTGGGTGGGAGGCTTTTGTCACAAAAATTACTTTAGGGTGGTGGCTTATTTGAAGGGGGGCCTATTAGAGGGTGGGGGCTTATTACAGGACTTACAGTAATATAACTGGACACTTAAATTTATCATTTGTAAACTAATCTAATGACTTGTGACTTGTGTAATTATGTAATGGTGATAAGAGATAAGAGAAAAGCGGGGATCTAGAAAAAAGGGGGGGGGGGCTAAAACACAATAAAAAGAGGTTTTATTAATGGTTCATTGCTTAATATAAAGCAGTTTTTGCAAAAAAGCATGGGCTAAAGGCCCCTCCCCCCAAGCTCTCTGCTCCCAGTGCCTCAGCCACTAAACTTTTTGCCTTCACTTTGATACCATTTATGACTACTGATAGGACAGTAAATTCTAATCTGTTGCAAGTAATGGGGAAAATGGGCTTCGGACGCAGGCTGGAAAGTGGAGGTGCCAAGAGACGGGGCCATGGTCCCCCTGGCCCCCCTTCAAGAGAGGCCCTGTAGAAGCCAGGCAGGACTATCATCAATCATTGGTTACAAAACTCAGGAACAATGCTTTAGGGACAAATAAGAAGTACAAGTGAATTATGACCATGAAATAAGATTCAGTGGTGTAATGATAATCGTTGTTGGAAATGGCTTTTACATTGCACATAGAAATTTGACAAAAAATCAGATCAGAATAAAAAATCAGTGTAATCAGAAAAAGTATTGATAAATCTGCTTGAAATATTGCCTAAGAATGCAATCAGACATAAAATAATCATATGGTTTCTACCTGGCAAAAAGTTAAAGACAGAATTTAGAATTAGGATTTTTGTTGAAGGTTCATTAAAAGGGACAAATTGAAGCAAGCAAGATTTCTCCTCAAATAACTGCCTTTTTCTCAAAATTTCAAATTCAATATAGATTTTGAAAGTGAAAAATTTCATTGATACCAAAGAATTTATTTGTATGAACTCAAATATTAAAGTTTTATGATTTTGGGCCGAAATTTGAGGATGAAAATTGCAAGCTGTATTGTATGAAATGAAATGAAAAATGCCAAGTTTTTTTGCTCAAGGAAAGTGAGATTCTGAAATCTATGCAAAAGTGTGACTGCAAAAACGTTCACGACCTGACCGATAGCTACTATCTTAAGCCAATTTTTCCACTTGGAGATATCTGAGAACAGCACTTCACAAGCCACTCCGTAATTCAATTACTCCCAAATGACCCAGTATCTAATAAAGTAAAATGCTAAACACAATTTTTGAAAATCGCATTAAAAAATACGCGTACGCTTGACAGAGTTTGAATGTAAATATCAACAATCATTACTTACTAGGGAGGCTCTGAAACACTGTTTTCTTCGACTGGAGGCATAATTTTCAAACCAAGTTTGTTTTTTCGTGCACCCGCACCCTGAGACATGATTGCTGCTAGCGGGTTAGGCCGAATTCTTCAGGTGCTTTGCTCGCGCGTTAATGCAAAAAAGTTTAACAATACAGTGAAATTTCCTCAGCTAAATTTCCACGGAATCCGCTACTTGCAAAAATCAAGTCCATCATCTATGTAGTATATCCATATGACTCATTTTATTCTCGTCCTTGCTCACATCTGCGACCCGAAAACCCTACACTACAACTGGCAATGTCATGCTCTTCGAGAATCAAACGCTCCTGTGCAGAGGATGCTGCAAATTGAGGGATGGTTACTCTCCGATTCTTTTACACTTTTTTTTATAAGAACAATTTTATAAGAACACGAGCCTCAAAATGGGTCAAAATTCAAGAACAAATTCAGAACAAGCTGAGGCTGAGCTTCTGCAAAATGCAATTTTGAACAACGTTTTTTCTCAAAAACGAGGATTTTCAGCCATGTTTGGGTGCTTTTTCGATGAATATTAAAACATGGCGGCAAATTAAGTTTGTCTCTACGCACTTTGTTGGCAAAAGAGTCCTGAACACCTCCCCAGAACAAAAAGCTAGAAATCGCACTGCTTATACCCTATAAATTTAAAAACAAATTAAGAACAATCCAGCCTCAGATTTTCGGAAAAATTAAGAACAATCAGCCTGAATTTAAATTTACTGGTTCTTATAAAAAAAGGGTGTATATCAGCACAAGTTGTCCTCTTTGCGGCAATAGCGAAGCCAAATAAAAGTAGTTTTTGCTAACAAAATTAGGCGTTTCTCAATCTTTAAGGGCGTGGTCAAAATATAAATACTCTTATATGCTGTTTTTATGCGTTTCTGTTTCAAATTTCATACTTTAGTGCTACACTTTGAAAAGTTCATTTTGGTACTGCAGAAATTTTGATACGTTACAGTTGTTGCAAAATAGTTAAAGGAAGAGTACACAAATTGCTTCTTTTGACCGGCAAAAAATCCTTAATGTGTCGACGGGTAAAGTTTTGTGCACATAGCCACATGAACGTGTAGTGAACCCCTGTGAGGAAGTGAAACCTGAATCTCTTCAAAATGAATATCTTGCCGACAACACGTTATCACATTTTAATGTTTGGGAGTCCTACCCCCAATTCATACCCCCGTTGGTGTCTCCAAAATGGGCGAAGAATTTATGCTTGGCGAGGAGTCGTGCCGTCTTCTTACTGCATGCTGCCCGAGGGCGATGACTTGTAAATGTACCCTCCCCTTCATGCTGGAAATTCCATCAATACTGCGCATGTGCTTAGAATGTCAACCGCTGAGGAAGGAAGAAGAAAGTATTAAAGAGATTCTTCCTTTTCCGCTGCAAGGAAGATAATAAAATTGAACTTTATTCTATGAATCCTTCTCAGAAGCAGGCCTTCTGACAGAAGTTATGTGACCCAAGATTGCCCACAAGTTATATAGGGTATATTCCAAAGCAACTAAAAATGCATGAAAGGGGGCCCTTGAAAGGGAATATGGTTAATTTTCTTTAAAACATTAGTGTTGATCATTATTAAACTTAGTATATTTAATTCTTATCCTAGTCTTTTTAAGAGAGTTCTGCGTCAGAGTGCAAAGCCAATCTGTACATTTCCTCTCCTTTTTCTTTTGTTTTTTCCTTATTTTTCAGGTAGAGAGAGAGAGAGAGACTTGTAGCTTGTCCAATCTGCCATTTGTTCTTCCGATCTTGGTAGACCCGGCCTTCTGTTGAAGCGTTTGTGGACTCCTTCCATCTTGGATTCAGGGGCGTCACTTCATACTTTTCGTTGGAGTGGGTGGCTGCATATTGCCCTGCAGAAAACATCTTGCCCTGGCAAAAGTTGGCCATGTAAGGAACTGGCCCTCAGTTCCCGTAACACTAAACGATTCATCCTCAGATTTTCAAAAAAATTAAGAACAGCCAGCCTGAACTTCAATTTACTGGCTCTTTTAAAGAAGAGTGTAATGGTACATTTTACTAACCTCCCTTAAGGCACCGAAATGTGGAAACCCTTTGCCCCAAATTATGCCAACATATTCATCACAACAATATAACAACATATCTTGAGCAATGCTCCGATGGGGCCTAGTCAAATATTTTGGAAAAGATTTATCGATGACATAATCTTTATCTGGCAAACACAAGCTTGAAAACCTTCAGGTATTTTTTTACAATACACCCTATATCATCCACAAGAAGTAGATATAAAAACCGTATATAGTCGGCTCCCTTCTTAAAGTCACGCTTTTGGTTACAGTCAAAGCAAATTTAGACCAAAATATGCATAACTTTACCATCAAATTTTGACCCAAATAGCCCCGTTTACAGATTCTTAGTTTTCTGGCAAGCGGGGCTTTTTCTAGTTTTAGTTTTTAAATAAGACACAAATATCAACCAAGGGTGTAACCATAGAAATGGGTGTAACACTTAAGGTGAAAGAAAATCAGGATTAATTTAGAAATCTTTTCCATCCAGCCCAAGGTCACGCTGACAATTTCTACTTCGTGTCACTGGTAGTCTGTATCATTTTACTTTTGGAGTAGACAAATGACAAGCATATCCTACTTTCTTGTTACAGTTCCATAAGAAAAACAACAAAACAGACCCTACTTCCCATACCCCTCTTAAGTGACGCCTCTGCTTGGATTTCTTCGCATGCAAAGAGCCATGTACTTCAGAGGATTACTTTGAAATCTAAGGTAATGCTCTGAAGTTTAATCTCCTGGAATTCCATTTAATCTACCTTATCACGAGCTTGTTAATTGGTTTCTTCGTTTCATCTCGGCACTTTTCAAACGTTAAATCTAGGATGTGGATGTGATCAAAGCTTTGCTTTCCAGAGAATAAATTTTCCCTGTTCCGAGAAGGATTTGCACGTTTTACCCTGTTCTCTACTGGAGATTTTGCATATTTCAACTTATTTATTTGAATCATTTGAAAAATATTAACATCACCCACAAAACTAGGTACATACACATTTAGTGAAATATATTCAAATAATTTCGAGAATCAAAACATTTTATGAAAAATAAAACCAATGAAACGGCTTTTTGTAATGAAAATTCCCCTCAGAATGGAAAAGCCATCTGATTATACCTATCAAGTAATCCCCTCATCTAGTTAACAAAGTTATTTTCAGCTGTTGTTATATCTGATCACAAGCTTAATCATAGATCTCGAGTCAAAGTTTTTACTGTAAAAACAGAGAAGGCAGGAAATGCGACGTGATAAGATAAAGGAGACAGACAGTTCAAGAAAATCTTCAGATTCTAGAGAAATAACGAAAAGCATTGAGTTTTTTGAGGCAGGGGTGCACCCAACACGTGTCTCCTCCCCCCCCCCCCAACTCTGGGAAACTGCTCTTTTTCAAGAAGTAACGTCTTTGCTACCCTGGGTGCCAGAGCCTTAGAGAGTCAAAGGATGAAGAACGGGGGAACGAATTGCGAAGGACAATAGAAGAGGAAAGGGGGGAGACGAGGCTCGTCTCTTTGCATAAGTGTCTCCTTTTCTGCGACAAGATGCACACCTTCCTATTTGTATCGTTTCAACTTTGAAGCTGAAGTCTCTGGTAGTAGGGAAAGGAATGAAGAAGAATGAAGAACTTTTATGAATATGGAGAGACTGTTTAGACACCTAAATGCAGGAGAGCTTTCGGAAGCTCCTTCGTCATACGAACAAGTCCTTGATAAATATGAAGCGCTGTACATAAATGCATTTGCAATTTTATGCTCATAAGCTGCATGCTGAGCAAACTAACTAAAAGGGGCACGCGATATGTAAATGCTCGAAAGACCGAATTTGTAGAACAACACCAATATGCCAGACTTTCCTAAGTTCTATTTTTTGATTTTTGTCTATTTTTTGTCCTTTACCCTGTATTATCTCCATCGCAGTTTAGATTTGCCCTCGCAGTGGTACGAATGCTTTGAAGATTTAACAAAAACAAATTTTGGGAAAGTCCACCATTATGTAGACCGAGGGGAAATCACTCCAAAAAAATTTTGTACACCTTTTGTGAAAATCCTATTGTTTTATCTAAAAAACCCTGGAAATCCTTTTTTTTAGGGAAAATCACGTACTTTATTTGCAATAGTGAATTACCCCTCGATGCAGACCAGCAAGGCAAGCAACTCCCCCCCCCCCCAGCCCCCTCCAATCACGGCGACATTTAGCTTTTATTGCCACCCAAGATCTGTGTTCATATCAAACAGTGGTGTTACAGATCTTCCCCATGTAAAGGCTTACTTCATATTGCTGCTGTTGCTGCTTTCTCTACATATCATCGACTTGTTTTGCTTGATGCCAAATGACATGCGCACTGTTTCGAATGTCTAGCCTTAATCAGGGTTGTTTACAAGTTTATTTCTTGGTTCTCGTGACACTGTAAGCAGAGTTCTTGCGTGACTTTCTGTAGAACTTGAAGAGCTGTTTAAAAAATTAAGCTGCTAGGTTTCACAGAACAAATGGGGATTACCCACTGGCATGCCAGATCAACAAGCAGGTGCTGTGTACCTATGCTGATCTAAAAAGGGCAAGATCTCTTCATTGCCTATTACTGCAGGCACGATATTTGTAATAAATTCATCTGCCAACACCGAAATTTATTGTTTCTCTTGAGTTATGTCGGCCTGCAGCACTTTGACGTCTTTCGGGGGAGCAGTTTTGTGCTGAGTCCTCTTTTGATGCAAGAAAGGCTTTACCCCTCGTTATCAACTTGAGCACCCACCCCCTTCTTCTCTTTCCAGCACCACATCCATACGTTTCATAACTTAATTGAAATTATAATCTTTTCATCGCAGTCTTTTCTTAAGAAACTTAGGTAAGGGAAAAGGTCACCCTGGGCGAGGGGCAAATCACTCCGAAAAATCTCGTACACCTTAGGCGGAAATCCTAATGTTTTATCTGGAAATCACTAGAAATCCTTCTGTTTTAGGGAAAATCTCGTATGCTATTTGCAAGAGTGAATTGCCCCTCGACCCTGGGGATAAGAGCCTCATATGATATGCAGCACAAAAAGCGGGGGGGGGGGGGGGGGAGAGAAGGGTTCTACAATTGTTCCTAATGAGTATTCTGAGACATCAGCGTCCATAGTAAGGTAGGGTAAACCTAGAGCAAAAGCTGGAATATGAACGCGGCTACATTTTCAAGAGTGACATCAATGAAAATGAACAAATAAATGATGACCCTGTGGTTTCAGCACTCTGTTTATGCACTGCATTTAGACGTTAAAACAAATGTTTTCTCATCTTACAAAGGTATATTGACGAATCCAGGTATAACGTGTCTGTTGGAGCACTTAAATACGAAACTGTGTTTAGTTAGCACAAGAAGGGTTCAAATTTATAGCCCTAGTACACTCATTTTTTTCACAAGAAACAAAGGTCGATGTTGCGTACTCCAATTTCTTAATGTTCTGGAAATTTCAATACGCACTGTTTCTTAAGAGATTCTTAATTATGATGTCATGAATGATGTTATGAAATGTTCGTGACATCTTTTCACGTCAAGAGATTCGCTTTCGTTCTGACGCTGTATTTAGACGTTGGAATATTTTTATCCCTCGTGTCTTAATTTCTAGGCCATCAGAGCAATCATGTTCCTGGATTTTACAAAATGTCGTTGTTCTCAGTTTTATCACAATTTAATAGTTTCTTATTTTTTTGCTTCGAGTACTGAAGTTTCTTAATTTTTTCTGACTATCCAGTACTCGTTTCTTATAGCCAGTTTCTTGTAAAATGAGTGTAACATAGTATACCAAACCTATTTCTCTAAACATATAAATGTTCGGTTATAAATGCAATCTTGCTCCAGCCATCTTCTAGAAATCCATAGAACCCATCTGTTCTCCGAATGATGAACTATGCCTTTTCTCACTCACTTTTTCAATGCTTGCACATTATTTTCATACAGCATTTAAACAAAATTGAACATAGCTGAAATTAATTGACTAAAATGTTGTTAGAGGTAACATTCATTATCCAAATGTGTAAGCATTGTCCTTTCAGCAATTTCAAAGGCCTAGCGAAAATCTATACTTTTCACTTTATTTTTATTTTTCAGTTCATTATCAGTATTTGTCCTTCTTGTGAACTATTTTGTAAGAAACAGCAATTTGGTTTGTTATGGATTATTCAGTTTATTTTGCTTCTCGGACAGTTAGTTTGCAATTTTATCAGCCATATTTTCAGCCATCTAGAAAGTGCATTAAAAGACTACTGAAAGTTTCTGTTTGCATTGCAGATAATTTTGTGAGTTTCAAAAACATGCTGTCTTTGGATTTGATAAATTTTGCATATGATCAAAACCATCCATGAACAAGAAAAACTTCCTGGCTTGTGTGTAGGGTTTCCCTAACCTTCCCCTGATATATGCAATCCAACTATGAATAAAAGTATAGCCCTTTATTCTCTGAGAATTTTGATACCTTTTTGCAATCATTGCGAGATTGCGATCTAACATGCGGTGTACACTCTTTTTTATAAGAACAATTTTATAAGAACACGAGCCTCAAAACTGGTCGAAAGTTAAGAGCAAATTAAGAACAAGCTGAGGCTGAGCTTCTGCAAAATGCAATTTTGAACAATGTTTTTTCTCAAAATCGAGGATTTTTAGCGATGTGTGGGTGCTTTTTCGGTGAATATTCAAATTTGTCAGCAAATTAAGGCTGTCTCACTCACTTTCTTGGCAAATGGGGCCTGAACACCTCCTTAGAGCGAAAAAGCTAGCAATAGCACTGCTTACACCCTCTTAATTTAAGAACAAATTAAGAACAATCCAGCCTCAGATTTTCGAAAAAATTCAGAACAGTCAGCCTGAAATTAAATTTACTGGTTCTTATAAAGAAAAGCGTGTATTTGAAGGACAATGATTGTTCACAAACCCACCCAGAATACAACAAAATAATTCAATATTTATAAACAATTTCTATCACGTTAACTTATTGTCTTTACTACTTTTGTTATCATTACCAATAATCATAAATATTAGTTCTATCCTTTGTTTCTTTATTACAACTATTGGACTTGATATAAACCTATCCATTATCAGCAAAATTTGTTTTTGTTTGAATACAATGCCAGGCATTGATCACGCAATGAACTTTCGTAAGGTTTCTAATGGTGATTTAAACTGTTATGCTTTGTAAACAAATATACCATTCCAGTTTCTTTTGCATAACTTAACCAAGACAATCAAATGCTTACCTTGGCTTTGATTTCAGTCTTCAAAAGATATGAAAAATTTACAATGCTAAACTTAGCTTGAAAATTTACAATGCTAAACAATGTTAAACTTGTAAGTTAAGAAGCAAGAAATGTTCATTTAGTGCCTAAACATATGCATGGATAAAATGGGGTCATTAAAAGGTCAAACAGGAGTCAAGTGACTAATACCCACAATCTTTGAAACATGGAAGTGTCCCTTCGTTACAAAACTTAATTAGATAAGATGTATTAAGTAAAATCTTTGAAAGCTTAAATTCTTTAACAGCTTTAATTGAGGGTTGCGGCAAAAAAGTGTGTCAGAGATGTGGTAAAGAGGGGTCACTGAAGGGTATACATGAAAAAAGCCACTGAGCATTGATTTAAGACTTGCCTCTCTGCAATTTCTAAATGAGGAAAAGAAAATGGCTGTTTCAGGGGAGACATTGCTTAGGGGCAGTGGGGCTGCAGTCTTTCCAAAGCTTTGTCAGAAAATTTCGGAAATCTTGCTGCTTTGTCCGAATTTTCAGGAAACACATCGTTAGCCCCTTTCAAGTAAAATCCTAACGAGCTACATAGCTGTCCATTTATCAAGGTTAGAACTCAAGAACGATCACGAAGGTGCTAAGTTCACAATTTACCCTTGCCATTTTCCAGGCGTCTTTCGTATGTAGTAATTGGGCAATCATCTTACCATAATTATTAACCATATTTTTTTCAAAACCCATTTTCAGGACATACTAAAGCAAAACTAACGTTATTATTGGGCCAAACAGCTTTTTTCATTTATATTCTAGATTATATTTTTCAGACGTTTCTGGATTGAAAGGATTTCAATTCAATGTTATCTGGATCCCTTCTCGAATATTTTCTTGATTTTCAGAAGAAATAATCTTTTATCTAGAAAACGAGTGTAAAAAGTAAAAAGAAGAAACGACCCTAAAATTGTTACTCAGTAATTAGCAGAATCTCCACACTCTGGATACATTTTGCCACGTCAATAAGCTAAAATGACCGCAGGATTTCATTTTAAGATTTGTGGCTGCTTCGTGCAACTTCCCTGGCACCGTAATTCTCTACCCTATGTCCGGATTATCAACTCTAAGCAACAACCACACGGTTGCGGTGAACTTCCAGGCTGACTTCCAATTCGGAAATTAGGAGCCCTGGAACCGGAAAACATGGCGGTCACACACACGACCGAATACCATGAGCAAGTTCTTTTTTGTCCTTTAGGCCCTTTTTCATGTCCATGGATGTAAGCCAACGGGATTGAAACGGTGCCAAAGCTGAACATGTCTTCACCGTTTACAAAGAGCTTATAACACTAAATGGATTCTTGTTAAAAATTGTATTAAATATACCTACAGAGATGTATGAATGAATACTCAGTTTAAAGCTAGGAGATACAAATTACAGGTCGTATAGGTCGTAAGACATTTTCTTTTTTTCAATTAACACTTTTTTGCAAAAATTTTGAAAAGCCAGATGCCACAAATAACTTTTTCTTGCAGAAAGAAGGTGGTCGTGTTGTGTCATCAGCATACATGACTACTTGACAGTTTTCAAGGCAAAACGAAAAATTCATTGATATCAAGGGTAAAAAGAAGAGGCCCAGGACAATATCCCTGTCGAGCGCCACAGTGTATTCCTTTAATCGTGACATAATACCATTGACAATACATAACTTACAATAGAAAATCAGAAATGCACGTAAGAACTCCGTATTTCTGTATCTCCTATTGACAAAGTGAGGTAGATGAGTGAGAAAAATTTGGACCTAAGTGAACGAGTTGCTTCGTTACAATATCGGCTCTTCAGTCGTCGAATATAAAATCCTTATAGCGTAATGGAGCAGTCATTTTCGTGGTGCAGTCATTTGGGTGAATAATCATACATAATTCGTTTGAAGTGTGTTATTTGTTTGATCTGAATACTAGCTAAGCCAAGACAACTTTAGGCCTAAGTTAATCAAACCAGCAAACAAATTATCCCCAGGAGTATTAGGGGTATGGATCCTAATTTTTCAATTGCATCGTGCAAACGCATGTGACTTTTCCTATTTGACATAACCTTTATTCGACGCTGAATAATGTGTCAGAGTGCAGAAAGAAAAGTAAAAAGTCCTTTCAAAGAAAAGTAAAAAGTCCTTTCAAATGGCTTTAATAAGTCATTAGACAAAGCACGCAGAGCTAGGGATCAATGGCCCTCTGTCATACTACTATCCTGGCCTTCTTTTGACGCCCCTGATGTAAATTGGGTACGCCGAAGTATAAATACAGAAAAATATCTGCGTAAATTGGGAGCAAGCATTCTTTTGCCCGCAACATTTGCAAAATGGATCACTTAGGGCATTATAACAATGCTTCGGGGTGCTAGCCTGTTCCTGCTCGTAACTGGAGGAAGTTAGTGTTTGTGAGACAATGGGAGACAATGTGAGACAATGGCAGTTCAAAACTCATATTTTAAGAATTTGATGTGCGACTAGGCATTAAAAGTAAAAAAGGAACAACTGTCACTCGAAATTCACAATGAAAAATGAGGAGGAAACAAGAGACGTTGTGAAAATTTAGTTTAAAAAAAGCAAATATTTGCAAAACATAAATTGAGATCGAATCATAGGACAAAGATTGGTTTCAATTGTCGTTTCTATGACGTAACATCACAATTTCATGTACGTAGTAAACATTTTCGAAGCTGGAAATCAGAACAATCCTAACTGAGGAAGTTTATGGACCTCGATTTGTTAGTTCCTTGTTTGAACGGGAAACTCCCATATAAACTAGGTCTTCTTTTCTAGGAAAACGCATTCTTCGAAATATTTCCTTTTTACTGAAGCTACACGAAGGCATATGAAAGTGAAACTTTACGGAACCAGAATTGTGATGAAAACTTTTGTGTTGAGGGTGGTCAAGGGGTTGGTCCTTTCGGTCTTCAAAATTAGCTACAGTGAAAGACCACACTCTTTTTTTATGAGACACTTTATAAGAACACTGAGGCTCGATTTGCCCAGAAAATAAGAACAAGGCTAGAACACGCTCAGCTTCAGATGAGAAATTTTAAAGAAAACAATTCGCATTTTGAAATTTATGTCATGTCGACAGAACAAAACTATGCAAGTTTGTCCATAAACACTAGCAGTCATTGCTTTATTTTAAACTTTACCCAGAAAAACGTCTTAGATCAGTAAAACGTCAGTAAAACAGTATGTAACTTCTCAAATATTTGCGAAAAATCACTCTTAAAATAAGAACAACTTTAAGAACATTTGAGCTTAAAATTTTAAAAAAGTTAAGAACATCGAGGCTCGGCAAAAATTATCTAGTTCTTATAAAAAGAAGAGTGCAGTGACGGAAACCTCCCAAAATTGTCCAACAATTGGCAAATGAATATGTAATGATGATTCTTTTCTGTGGTATTCGGTAAGTATCGAAAATACACTCATGACCAAAAAAATGAGTTTATGGTTTGCGGGGTTTACTGTGCGCTGGTTATACTTGCTATAACAAAAAAAATTCTGAAAAGATTCTCGCAGCTACAAGCATGGTTTGTTACATTAAAAGTCAACTTTATTTCTTTCCATAACCCCTCCCTCAAGTCTCAGTCATATTATTTCCAATTAATATGAACACATTGGCAATGTTTGCATTAAACAATGAAAGTCGCCGTTTACCTAATTTTTATGAAGATAAGAAACCATTCTCAATAAATAGCAGTTAAGAAGCAAACAAAACAACAGGTTCAACAAAGAAGCAACTATTCTGAATATTTCAGTACGCTCGTACAATATTCTGCGATAAATTAGGTCGACGCTCCATTTTGCCTTTATGAAAAAGTGAACTTGCTAATAATTTAGACTATTTACATTGTCCACGTCAAGGACTGGGAACAAACACGTGACAAGGTACGGGCATAACCATGATGCATTGCAGCATCTAGGAATTAACCCATGCTTCCCATTCATTTTCATAACGGGAATTTGAACATCCAGAACAAATAAATTGTGATTTAACAGCGGCAAAAGAGGGAGCCGCGCGTAAAAAACCCTGAAACTGGCATCAGAAATTTTAAGGAAGGGATCAGCATGCATAGTAAATCTCCACATTGCTTTATCAATATTTAACAAAATTCATTGCATGTGGAAAAACTAGCCCCCAAACGCCCCACCCCCGGGGGATCACCACGTGTTTGTTCTTTGTCCCCATTTAACGCATCAACCAAGGATAAACTATGCCAGTTGATAATAACTGTCAACCTTTATGATATAGTTTTAAAACGATCTATCTATACGAATTTACATGAAAACGAAGCTATTCGAGGAAATCAATCGAAACTTTGAATACATTTTGAAAAATATTTTAATTACATGAATGCAATTACGAAAGAAACAAACTAAAATCAAGATATCAAACCTTTAAAGTCGTAAATAAACATGGAAAACAAAAATACGACAGTAACAATAATCAATTTCAGCAAAATTAAAAGAAAGATCGCATTAGAAATTAACGGTATACAAAAGCCTGGATCACTGGGCCTGAAGCAACCGCCGGGCAATGGCTTGGGTTTGTGTGTCGTAAATTCTTACAACAAACAACTATTCTTGGTTGATTGTTTTGCCGTCGTCTTGTTGTCTTAGGCCTAGAATCCATATGGCCTGCAATGGATCTGGCTAAGACTTAAACCTTATTCAAGTGGTGACCACAGGTCAGTCACCTCACGCGAGAGGTTAGGTTACTGGCAAAGACATCTACAGTTCGACGTTAAACAACCGGGTGTTTTGGAAACGAAATATCTTTTCTCGTTGTTTTTAACTGAGAGCGTTGTGGGCGAGGAAAGAGGGCAAGACGACGCTTGTGAAACGACTCAAAAAGTCATATATTTCAAGCAAGCCAGCTTAGTCAATGAAAATGTTATGCCCGCATAACCAACAACACGTAACCCGAAGACCATTGCACCTGCAAGGAAGCTAGTTAAAATAGGCCCATGCCAAAAAAGTCCAGTGATCTATTAACACCTGATATCAACTCAGGTACCTATTATTAAACCGGCACATAAATTGTCTAGCAACACGCAATTCACCGCTTGAAACGATGGAAAATCAATTACAACTCTACTTTAGTTAATTTGACTTTGATAAATACGACTTCTAATTTAAAATCGACCGTCCTAACGAATATTATATGTTTTAACACTATTAACTACCCTTTCAATCCTCAACTGAATAACAAAACCACATTTTTAATCACATTAAAAATGGTCCAAATTTAAGTTCTAACTTCGAAAATAGTAATATAACAACAAAGATAAACACATTAAACTTATATTTGGGTTTTAGTGAACGTTGAAAGAAAACAATAAAACAGCTAGGTTTGTAAATATATGAAATTTACTTTATATTCTATTTGCAAGTTTCCTTATACATAGAAAATAACTTTGAAGGTAGCCTACGTTTGGTAATACATCTGGCGCGCGGCTATCAACATAATATAATATGACAATAAAAATAACAATAATTTAATAACAATATAATGATAATGATACATAATGGCCATGATATGAAATATAACAATACAATGACCGCTTTAATGAAGACTGAAAGGGCACATATTAATTTGAAAAGCACAAGGATCTGCAATATTTATGCTATGACACACTTCGTTGACACGCTACCAAAATTTTCATTCATACTTAGGCCTAGTTTGGAAATGGCACGCAAAACGCGAAGCTTCATTTCTGCAAACAACTGAATATGAGGTGGTTGGAAACATTTAATCCTCCGATTAAAAATTCTTTTGTTCTATTTCAATTTGAGAATTTAGTTTTGTGTCAACGGCAGCCAACAAAAAGTGGAATTCCAGTTCCAAAATTTTGTTGGCATTGTCATTTACAGTGGTGCCATAACCCGTTGGATTGCAATACAAAATTAGAACGCTGGGGTATAGACGGGAGGCTGTCTCCGCAGAGTTGCCAACCTGAAACAATTGAACGATACAACTTATTTACAAACTTGCCAACCAGTGCCTACCTGTGAAAACCGCGATAATTATGCGAATAAACGCGACAGCTTCCTTCCAAGCCCTAGAGGCTCTCCAATTTTTAATAGAAATAGTATATAAAATCGTTTTAAAAAGACCCTTATGGTAACTGGGAATAAAGAATGGGAAAACCGCTACAAAGAGACGCGAGATCCCAGACGCTTTGCCGCGCGATATCGTTTGTCAATAAAAGCGTTTTCTCTTCGGATTTCTTTATTATGTAAAATAAAATATGCCTCGTGTGTTACACGATGGTGTAGACAAAAAACCTGCAAAACTCAAAAGCCCTTGAATTTTCCATCATTTACCCAGCAATCATACCGCCCCCAAGGAAAGTTAGGTTAACATTTATCCGCCAAAAGGAAAGCAAGACAACCATTTACCTTTTCACTCATTCATTCATCCTTTCACTCATTACGATAAAAGAGAAGATAACAAGAACTATCCTTCGTAGAAAATAGATGATTCAACCATTGTTGAAGTTTCTCTTTTGTAATAATAACCGACGCCAATTTCAAATGTAATTCATTTTTATAGCTGGACAAATTAAAAGATTTTAAAAGACCAGGAAACTATCAAATTAAGAAAATAATACTTAATCTTTCTAAAAATCACCAACATTTTCTCCTTTTATGTCATTAATTAACCTGCCTCAAAGAGCGGTTTTGTTTCATTTCTAGTCTAGTATGTGAAACTAAAAGCTCTTCATGATAGGAAAAAAGGTTCTGGTCAAATTTTTTTCTTCCTTCTAACCTTGCGAATATTTTAAAGCTTTCGTGACAATATAATTGTTTTATTTGCGTTTGTTTACAATCGTGCAGTCCAACCTACCTGCAACTAAGCCAACCAATCCAGGGAATGACCGATTTATAGCTCTCGTGTCTCACGGTTTTTAACAACAGTGGGAAACATAAATGCCGAAAGGCTTTCACAAATGGCTGAAGACAGACATATTCTTGTGTTTCTCAAAACCTGCGGTAAATTTCCCCCCGGTAACACGAGTAGCTGAATAAAAACCCGTTCTGGTTCACCATTCATTGACGCGCGGAAACTGGGCGTTTTTGTTGCCCGAGGAAAAAATTTTGGTTTTCATAGCCAGACTTGAAACTAAGTTTATTTCAAAATAACAGCTAATTTCTGATCAAATGACAGAACCAAGTTCCATAACATTACTATGAAAGTCGTAATTAGGAATGGAAACATTCAAGATTGTATAACGACACATCCATGCGGAAATTCGAGACAAAATGCATGGCGATTAGATTTGTTCATAAAAGGAAATATTGAAACCAAAAAAATGGGATATACCATAAAGTCCTATACCAAATTCAAAAACCAAACACTATACAAGCTAACTAAAGAATATCCTTGAAGTAAACGCCCATTTTACTGACACGCCCCTGATATTTACAACACGTGTTCAGCATCAACGCGGCAAAGTACCCGCATTCTGCGCGCGCTTTCGGAGACGCCCTAAAAAGTGGGTGGGACCCTCCTACTCTCCGTGGTGCGCAGAAGGAAATTTCGCTTTTTCTTACTTTCATTGATTGGTTTTTTCGTGAATAAAATCGGTATTTTCACAGGTAAGCATGGCCCATACGACACTGCATACTGCATTTAAATCATTACGTTTTAAAATAACACTTACTTACCACTTGAGATCTCCAAAGTTGGCGCAAATGATAACGACACGTGCGGGCCAAACGTCTGAACAAAGCGCCGTTTAAGAATATTCAAAACGTTCAGTTTTTAAAACTCACAATGACTTGCTGTAACTCAGTCATTTCGGGGCCTTTATTCCTCGTGTCACCGGATCATAATTTGGGTGCCTTTTCGCGTGTTTGGTGAGATGGTCACTTCGCATGAAGCGCTTGTCACAAATTGGGCACGCGTATCTTTTTTCTCCCGTATGAGTGCGGTAATGTCGTGCAAGTTCGTCTGACCGCGCGAATTTCTTACCGCAGTCCGTCCAATTACAGTGAAAGGGACGCTCACCTGTGTGAGTTCGGAGATGTGCTTTCAAATGCGAGCTTTTCCCGTAAACTTTGGCACAATCCTTGTACCAGCAAATATGCATTTTCTTCTTCCATGCCAGCCTGACATCGCCAGTGTTTTCATAGTCACTTTGTTTCAAGGCAACGGCCCGTTTCCTGCCATTGTTTGATTTGGCAGGCGCTTTCACATGCGAGGAGCTTTTTACTTTCGAGCGGCTTTTATTGTTTTCTTCCAAAACATCAAGGCTAAAAAATTGTTCCGTTGTCTCGTTGGTATCGTCCATTTCTGTTGGGGAAGCAGTACGGCTTCTAGGAGGAGTGAGCCAAGGGCTTTCTCCGTCTTCTGAAGATTTCTGAATCTTTTCCCGGCCTTCTTTCAAATTGGCAAGAAAATCGGCAACAACTAAGTCTGAGGATTCATGTCTAGCTTTATCGTACGATGATGCCTCCAGGCCGGCCTTTTTGGTACATCCAGAGTTGGACATGGCAATTAAACATTGGGCCGCGGTGTCTACATCCATGTCGTTTGCTCTTCTAACCAACTCGATCGACATTTCGTTGTCCAACATGGCAATTCTAAAGAAACGGCCTAACTCAAGTAACGAACGAACCGGTTATTGAAAGCAATCAATAAAAAATTTCACCTGTGATTTTATCTGTTGGCAAAGGCGGATTCCGTAAATTTCCCCACGAGAAATCCTGCGTAGAAGAACCACCAACACTTTGACATAAAATAAACCACTTTGACTCTCAGTAAATTTTGCTCTATCGAAGCAGAATTGAGTCAGGCTAAACCACAAAAAGTTTGCTGCGTGTCGTGAACTTTTCCTTCGCCTCAGATTATCTCAATTCCAAGATAAACTCATCACACAAATCAAAAAGTTTCTCTCGTAGGCTCCGGTAAACAACAACCCACCCTTGATATCCTCATCACAAATCTGCCCATTGCATGAAAATAAGAAGTAATAAAGCATGCGTTCCATCTACCGGCAGATGTCTCTATTGTGAACTAACTTTTGTCTGAAAGAACAATAAAAAAATTCAACCGGCCCTGCTGCTTCGGTGGGCGGGTACTAAACAAGAAGGATTGCGTCATGGAAAAGCAAGCCTGCTTGGTGATTCCCTCAACGGTCATCCAATCAAATCATTGCAGTGAGGGAATTCTCTCACAGAAACAATACTGAAGGACAATAGGCACGTGTATTGGTACAACACGTAACCGGCTCACGAACTTTGATGAAAAAGAAGAAAATGGTTATTGATCATATGTTTATTCCGTGACGCAGTTTAGAAACGGCTGTCGAGATTTTCATCAAATTTTTCCAATTTGAGGCAAATTATAATAAAATTGATAAATATAGAGGCTGTGTTAGTTTGAGCATGTCATTTAAGATATTGGGATAGGATTGAGAGGCTGGTATTTTGGGGTTTTTGTTGTCCTGTGGGCTACACCCCTTTTTAATTGTCAAAGGATTTTTGACAAACGTAATCTACTCAATGATAAACGCTTTATTCAACTTTGATTGAATTTATTTAAACCAGAACATCAAGCTTTTCTAAATCAGGAACTAGAAATGTAATGAAATTTTTCATCCTTTTAATCATTTTTTCTATTTCATTTAATTTTTCAACATCATTTGAACTTCCATAATTGTGGCCACCCCATCAGTTCAAAGGGACTGCATTTTAGAGGGCTTTGTTAAGAGGTTTTTGCAAGTAAATAAATAATATAACAATTTAAAATTTAATGCTAAAATATACAAGCTCTTACTGAAATGCTGAAAATGTTAAAATATCAAAAACAAAAATTAGAATCTTTTAATGTTTTCAAAGATTTTGCCTGCTTGACTTCGAAATCAAGAGGTTCCAAACTACATCACTATTCCACGCCTACTTGATCTTACTCAAGTTGTATGACAATTTGATCAACACACGAATTCTCTTGATGGCATCCCCATTCGGGCAGCATGCCAAGAAATAGGCGTGATTCTCTGTAGTGGGCATCGGCGGTCATCGGCCCTCCTATTGTTGGCCTTATAGTGGCCCTCTGTTATCGTGTCAAATCAAAACAAACGGAAAACATTAGTGCTCGGGATGTAAACAGAAGGTTTCACTATGTTGTGTAAGGCGCATGAACAGTAATGCAGTGTAATGATTGCGTTTCATTTTCGTTATTTAGGCAGCTACTTAGAAACCAAACAAACAACCGGAAAATCTCCGTGCAAATCGGCCCCATTGCCACACTTTCGTGTCATTTTTCCATTGTTTTAAATTTTATATAACAGGTAACAGAATGCATTAAGGACGGTCTCGCAAATTTATGGGGGCGTGGCAAAGGAGGAATTGACGGGGCTTCCCCAACAACAAAGAGAGGTGGAACTCAAATAGAAATGAAAGAGTCATCGAACGATCATCACACCACTCTAGAACAGAATATTTTGGAGCACTTTAAACGCGGCCTTTTAAATCTGTCTGGCTCTTATCGTTTGTTCCAGGTTTATCTGACTGGGGTCGCCATTTGAACTAACTGACCATTCAAAATTTGTTGAAAGGAATCACATACTTCAATAGATACTCGGTGGCCATTTGTAGACAGTTAAAGAAAGTGGTGGTCATTAGCAAGTGATAATAGCGAAAACATTGCTTTCTTTGAATAGAGCCATCGCAGGTTCAACACTTTGGCAATTACAGGTGTTGTACAGCGTGCGCAAGTGGCAAATTTATCGTCGACTCCTTATTATAATCAACACCTTTATCATAATAACAATCATAATCTTGATATTACCTGATAAATCATTGTATTCATCATAATCATAATTACGATCACATTCAATGTCATAAAAATGACACTTATAATAGCAATGCATTCTTTTCTATAAGAACAATTTTATCACAATACAAGCCTCAAATTTGGTCAAAAGTTAAGAGCAAATTGCGAACAAGCTGAGCTGAGGTATTGTGTAGTGTGATTTTGAACAACACTGTTAAACCCTTTATACAATCCCATCTAAAAAACCAGGAGTTTTTTGCCATTTATGGGTGCTGCTTTTTCGGTGAATTTTCAAGCCTATCGCCAAAGGATGTCTCACTCACTTTGTTGGCAAGTGAGGCCTGAATACCCCCTAGAGCACACTTGCTAGCGATTCAAATGTATACACCCTAGTAATTCAAGCCCAGGGGGAGTCACTCAAATTTTTTATTTACGGGGAGGTCCATCTGCAGTTATCAAAGTTCACTCAAAAGTACCAAAAACAATTTTTACAGACCCAAAAGTATCTGTTAGAATGTGTCGATAAGACCCAAAAATATCAAAATACAGAATCTTGTTGCTTAGCACCACAGTAATTCACAGTTAGTCACAGTAATTCACAGTCAATGTTTCCTATAATATTCAGTTTAAACACATCTGTTCATTTATTTAATTTTTTGATATGTGTTAGTTTGGGTCCCCCCCCCAACTAACAAGTGTTCCCTCTCCCTTTCCCCCTGTATTCATCATAACAATCATCATCATCATTATCAGCAACGTGCTCTATCAAGTGGTTAATTCGATCGCGGGGGCCCCTCAGTTATAATAAACAAAACCCTAATCTCAGGAAAAACATTTTGGGCATTTGGTGCATCAGCCCTTTTCTTGACTGAGCAATAACTTTATGGTCGGTGTTTGTTTCCAGGGAAAAAACTGCCTAATGTTGGTTACCCCGAAAATTAGACTGATACACCTGTCACACAGTCGAATGACTGTGTAAGAAGAAGTGAGGCGGGAGAAGGCAGGAGAAGGCAGGAGGAAGTGTGGCCATGGTGTGGCGTGACTCGAGCTGCATCACTGTGCTTAAACAAATATGCTAGGGCAAGGCCTTTTAGAAAACACCACAAGATAATTTGCAAAAAACTAATGTAACTTGATATTAACAGCCTACTGAGGACATACGTGTGGGGCCACCCGATGTTAGAAAAGGGGAATCCGCGCACTTTCCCCGCGGATATAAACACGAATTAAGCGGTTTATTCCCATTTTGATCCGGTCATCATTACGTGAAACAAACCATCAACTGGAAGGAGGGCTCTCAGAAAACATGAATGTTCTTTTGCCAGCTTGTTGACGGATTTCGAATATGATCCCCACGATACAAAGGCACACACGTGTCCTCTTGTTTTTGTGGTTTGTTTGGAGGTGGCGACCTTTGGATGAATGCACGGAAGCAATTGGCATGCAACAACGAACGGGCATGTCGTACTACCCCTGAATGCCTGAGTTTGATACCTGCCGGGCACCTGCCAATAACCCCGAGCAACAAGAGGGAGGGAAAAGAGGCGATTGGCCGAGGGCTGGGGGACACGTCCCCCCAGTTCTCGGTAGAATCGATTTTGTATGAGAAAATGTTAGGGGGGGGGGTAATATTTTGGCAATGTATTTTTTGGGATGTGTTCCTATGATTTTGAAACTGGCTTTACGTAACCAAAAGTTGGTTATGGGTTTTCCTTATTGGCAAAATTAGCGTTCCTTGTTGGTAAACGGGCCTCTTCTGACAGTAAAAAACGAGTGTCATAAAATTTTTTGCTTTGTGGTTGGAGCCTAACTTGTCGGGCGCCGCCCCTGGCCGGGGGCCAT
The DNA here is from genome assembly GCF_013076305.1 of Rhopilema esculentum. The sequence goes on along the minus strand of NW_027019384.1, from coordinate 2,930,514 downwards.
TATTTGGGTGCAATTGTTGTTGCTGTGAGCCCGGCCTATTTTCGGAGCCTGCCAGAATTTTGGCCTTGCAATTTGGCCGGTAATGCGAATAAAAGAGAGCCATATTAATGCCAACCCCTTTTCAGAATCGCGTCCCTTTTTGTTTATAAGCGCAACATTGATATCAGATCTTCGCCAAAAAAAGTTACAGAGGATACTAGGCAACATAGAATCTGAAGTTTTTTAAATGGTACGTCTGCCCACCAACTGCAATTACCTGAGAAAATTGAATAAAGAAACTCATTTCTTTGACTTGATTTATCTAGTTCAATGGCCATCGTGATTTTATTTGATTGTTGCTGAATAAACGCTGGACCGTTTAATGAGGGCGTCACATTATATGTACACCAGCGAAGCAGATATCTTGGGTATGCACTTGTATTCATGTCGCAGAAACACCTGTTGTTTGCAATCAACCATTCAATGCCGTTCAGTAAATATGAATCCACGTGCTACAGGTGTGTTACATAGAGTAGAGATATTCTCTGTGTTACGTGTATTGACACCTCTATCAATGCCGCGGCGTGATTTACGAACAAGGCCTCCAAAGGCGCAAAAGACTGTGATCTTAAAGTTACTGAGTTTCATGTTAAACATTCTGCTTCTCCAGGGTTGTGATTGATTCATTATATCTAGACCCAAGGGTGTTGTCAGGGAGGGTATCCAAAAAGGGGCCTGGGTGTCCCGAAAGGAAGCTTAAAAATGACTCGACAAGACGGTTGGTGTCTTCCTAGAACAGGTAAATCCCTTGTAGAAATTTCTCTCCGGAGTTTAAAATTGTTGCTGGACAGGGGGCAAGGGTTCCCTGTTAAAAAGTCAGCTTGCTTAGTCCAACACGAAGTTGTGTCAAAATGGATAAACCTTTTGGATCGTGGAGGATGTTGTAGACTAGTTTTTGAGGTGGACGGATAAATGCAAATAGTTGTATTTTGAAAGCACTGAGTAGGATTGTGTGATCTCTGGGTCGAGTTTTTCCCATTTAGATAAACAATTTGGATAAAAACTAGCTTTAAATTTCTTAGTTCTCGCATGTATTTGCCCTACTGAAGCCTGTCTGTGAAGAATGTAGCGAAATTTCCTTTGAACTGTGTAGCTTCGTTATGGGCAGTTCTCCTCTCTTTCCATGATTTACATTGGATGAAAACTAAAAATTTTCCAAGAATCTAAGCTCGGGATTAGCATTCAGTTTTTTGATTTCAGTCCTTAAAGTTTCTTAGATACTAAATGCTAAAGAGCCACTTAGAAGCATAAAAAAGTAGCAAGGGACTGAAAAACACCTAACGAACACCAAAAGTCACATACATTCATTTTTTATAAGAAACTGGCTATAAGAAACGAGTACTGGACAGTCAGAAAAAATTAAGAAACTTCAGTTCTCGAAGCAAAAAAATTAAGAAACTATTAAATCGTGATAAAACTAAGACCAACATAATTTCGTAAAATCCAAGAACATTATTGCCCTGCCGGCCTAGAAATTAAGACACAAGAGATAAAAATATTCCCACATCTAAATACAGCATCGGAACGGAAGCGAATCTCTTGACGTGATAAAAAGGTCACGAACATTTCATAACATCATTCATGACATCATAGTTAAGAAACTCTTAAGAAACAATGAGTATTGAAATTTCCAGAACGATAAGAAACTGGAGTACTCAACGTTGACCTTTGTTTCTTATAAAAAAATGAGTGTATAGGTCTTCTTTCTAATGGCTATGCCTAATCGCCAAAAAAATAATTTCAACTCAATATTTCAATATTAACAGTTGTCGAGCAGTTTCTTAAAGGGATACAGTACTTTGCTTGTTAATTTTTGGCCACCTTAGAATATGGCTTTTTATAAACGATTTCTTGCAAAAAATTGACCCAGGTTAAAAAACGATGCCTTATCTAGAAAACTATAGGAGAGATTCTGGAAATATCGTATCATGCCAATATTGTATCAAGGGCCTAAAATCTGGAATTCACTCCCAGAATCAATAAAGACAGCACAAAATACTAGACAATTTAAGAATTTGATCAAAACTTGGTTCTTTGAAAACAAGTGCGCATGCTCATTTTGCAGTAAATGAACTGTCCTATACAATCCTTTAAATTGCTTCATGTTAGTCTTAATTAGTGTATACTCACTTTTGTAAAGACTAACGTTAAATAATCTACAATACAATACAATCATGCGTTCGAATCAAACACGTAACAAAATGGCTACTCGGACATAACCCAGAGAACCTCAAGACTTCAAAGCTTTACACCAACATCGAAACAAGCCTGCACACACAACATATCGTGAAGTTCGAGGGGCAAATCACTCCAAGAAAATCTCGTACACCTTTGTTACAATCCTATTGTTTTATCTGAAAATCCCTGGAAATCCTTTTGTTTTAAGGGAAATCTCGTACGCAATTTGCAAGAATGAATTGCCCCTCGGTGAAGATAAGGTCGATAACGTCCCAAGGAGTGGGTTGATGCAATATTCTAAAAAATTATTTCCAAGAATCAAGGAGGGAAATCTTATGTACTTTTGCCTCCTATTGAAACTAACTGTCAGTTTTTAAACATTGAATAATAACCTGCAGATCCAAAGGTTAGGGTTATAGAGTAAAACAAGTTAGCTTTACAATTGCTGAAAGTTTATGTGAGTGAAAATACAGGGAGATAATCCGGCATATACCCTGACAGTTTACAAAGAGGAACTGCGCGAGGGGGCCGCGAAATCCGCACTTTCCATGAGTTGAAACCGCGATAAAGAACGTTTGATAACGCGCGGCTGATTTGCGTTGATTGAAATTTGTTCACGTTGTTTTCGGTACTGTAGCGACTAACATGAAGTTGTGACTAATATGGTACCATTATAATATGATAACAAAAATGACGGAACGATAAGATAACAAGAAATAGTTGATGTGGTTTTAACTGAATGAAAGACACAGGAAACAAATGACGAACAAGCATGGACTCGTCATTTTTGTTATTTGAACATAAAAAGATAAAAAAGTCTTTGTGAGGACCTTCAGACGAGGTTTTTTGGAAAGCAAGTTTGGTCTTTGATGACGAAAACAAAGGACGCGCCGAATTGTTCTTGGAAGTTTAAAAATAAATTTTGTAAGAATATTGAGACTGGAAAATGATGCAATTGTTGGACTTTTACTTCGGCTTTTTAGCAAGCGACACAAGCGGGACTTTGACGCAAAACCTTGGAGGTGCATTCATCAAGCTTATATTGTGCTAAAATGCTTCATTTTTAGGCTTGTTTTCATGATGAAGAATGACCGCAGTAAATTTTATTCTAGTTTATTTATTTTTTTTAAACGATTTTACAAAATATTTGGCTCGGAAAATAATATTCTAGGAATAATAAGCCTAAGCAAAGCTTGCTGGCAATAGTTTGCTGCCAAAAATGATGCCTTTTAAAAGAACTATGAAAATTTTGTTATTAGCTGCTTGAGATTATGATAATATAGAAATTGGTTGAAATTAAGTTTTATGATCCAAGATTCGACAATCGGCTCCTAAATTACGAATAATCATAATTTCATACACTCTTTTATAATAAAAATGCTATAAGATTTTCCACTCTCCATATTATTAAGAAATTCCCCTTTAAACCTGAATATATTCTTAAAGTACAGTGATTCTATATTTATTCAATACTGTGTTACTGTTTAGGAGAGCATCGCCCGCTTTTTAATAAAAACCATCCTTTTTGAAAAAAAGACAAGATTGATCAGTTCTTTGATTCTTTGTTATAAACATCGCAAAATAGACAACAACTGAGACACAATTATATGAGCTGAGAGTGAGCAATATTCTTAAAATATTCTTAAAAATTGGATGATTCTGAGCTTGAATATTCTTACAAACAATATCTTATATAATAAAAAGTGTGTACGATGCATATCTTTTTATGGGGGAAATTTTAAGGGAATAAAGAGGGAACAATTTTGGTGATGGAAAATACCTTGTTTTTGAGGCGATTTAAAGTTCCTTGATTCGGTACTTTCCACAATTCAGGCTGACTGTGGAGATGCAGGGGGGAAATCCAATAGACACAGGAAGCAATAAGGGCAACTAGGCCAATAGCTAGCCCTGCCCCCTTGCCACCAGAGGCAGTACTATGCACTTGTCAAAAATGAAAAAATGATGTATTGTTTTACACGAAATGCAGGTCCGCAGCAACTATTGTTCTTACGGAAGCTCATTCCCCCCAAAATTATGAAAATCCTTTGCTGCCAATAAAAATCTCTATTGTTTCTTTTGTTCTAGAACAATGCTTTAATCGAATGATTCTATTCTTTCTACTGCACTGCGATATTCCATCGTGTGAAATTCTTTCAGCTGTTATGGAGAATACATTTTCTCATCATTGTTCATCTTATAAGCAATGCTGGACTAAAACCTTTTAATCCAAGCTAGAGTTAAAAGACAGGAAATAAATTGGTTGCTGCAAATAAGCGCGAGTCGGATCTTGTAACTGTCTGGCGCCGAAGGAGACTGTGCGCCTAGGCCGGTAAGCTCTCTTTGAAGAGAAAAACCTCATTGAGCCAACATCAGTGCTAAAAATGGAAAGAAAAAGGAATCCGATTTTAAAGCATTTGCTGTCTTCCTAGAAACCGTTTCGAGTAATGCACTAGATTTTTGTTTGGCCCGGCGCTTGTGTCAATATAAACCAGAACATTAAACCGGCCTTCGATCGAATTCAGGAAAAATACTTCGCTAAAACCCCACTATATGGGACTATATGCCATGCAAATATTTTACGGAGAAGCAGGTAAAGAAGGCAAAACACCCAACCAGTGATAATTCCAAGGAGAGCCTTTTTAGGCAAATCCGTATGTGATTGCCAATGACTTACCAAAGTTTAAAAAAACTGTTTTAAATTTGACGTCAAAAACAATGGAAGTTTCATTTCAGCACCTGCATGTGTGTATCTTGACGCTAAATTTTTGTTAATTTAGAAGACAGAATTGACAAATGCTTATAAAGTAGATTGCCAAAAATCTCCTTCTTGTTGCACAAACTGCCATCCATTATTTAGTCTTCGCATATTTTCCTGCTACCCTTTTCATTACCGCAGACAGCGACGAATTGTAAGAGGGGGAGGGGGGGGAATCATATCAAGAAAATTGAGTTAATACTTGCGTTAAAAAGTCATCGATATAAGTTTGTTTATAAACATGTTTCAAAATATATCTTACTTTGTGGGATGACTCTTGCAAAGTTAAAGCAAATGGCAAAAAAAAATCAAAAGATGTTTGTACAATTATAGCTCACATTGACACCAATAGATCAACATTTAAGGCAAAATGTAGTTTTTCCAGTATGATATTAATTGGACATGAAAAACAAGAAACCATATGATATGATTTAGTAACACCATATGTCGATATGACAAAATCTTTGTACATGATACAAACCATTTTAACTACTCAAATACAATCTTATTAAGCAACGAATATAACAAATACGACTTCACAATAATATTGTATATCATGCCAGTACTAAACATATCGTTTTCTTTGATGCTGTTTTCCAGGGGATCATGTTTCAAAGCAAAGGATCCAGAAAGCTTTTCGTGTACTCTTGAAACTTCGGAGATCTCCAGCAGCAATAACTTGTAAGTCTTTGAAAAAGCAAACATTTTGAAACACTCGTAAGCTTCTTCATATGACACTTTTCAGAGTATTTAACGCCAGAACGTTGATAATGAGTTTTCAATCTATGTATTGAGATGTGACTTATATTTACCTATGTAGGAACATGAACATTTACCATTATGAAACATTTTCCTTTCAGTGGTGCCTAGTTCTCTGACCGCGCACCACGTTTTTAGTTAGTTCGATTAGCAATATGGCAGGTATTGTTATGTTAACATTTGTTTATGTTGAATGCGTTATGTTACCAATAATCCAATGAGTTCTCTACGTTTTACCTCCGTCATGAGTACAGATTTAACACTATGTTGTTACGTTTTATACTCTGAAGAATGTCAGACGAAAAACTTGAATCAAAATGTTTTCTTTTTGTACCACCAATGCAATTATCATTTTTTGCACCACCAATCAATGTCGTTCCAAACTTTAAAGAGTAAAGTGGTAAAAATGCTGGAATACTTAATGCTCTTACTGATTCAAAACTTTTGTAACCACTTGATGGTCTGCAAAAATCTCACATAATGGTAGTAGAAAAGGGAACAAAAGTTGAACTCACAGTAAATTATTAAACATTTCAACATCTGAAAAGGTGAACAGTTAAAATTAACAACGACTTGTATTCTGCTTTCTTAAAAATGTTCTTATAACAAGACATGTTGGAAATTCATTGCGATATGCAACCGAATAATCTAGGGTAAAATCTTAAAGTTATTATCTGAATATGTGACATTATTATTATTATTATTATTGTTACTAATTTTGTGTTGTTGTTGTCTCGTTTTGCTGAGGCATTTGTTTGCTTAATTAGGTTTATACGAGGCTGTCACTACGGCGGTGTATGGGGAGGGGGGGTGACACCACTCATGGAAAAAAACTTTACTGTAGTTTGGGGGTGCTTCGTTGGCAAATTTGCAGTTTTGTCAACAAACAAAAGATGACTCACCCACTTAATCGTTAAATGGGATTTGCCCCCCCCCCCCTCTGTTTTACATTCACGTTGGTGGTAGAGAGTAGGTTTGACTTGACCACGAAAGATAAGTACGAGTTATAAGCATCAGACCCCCCAGACACTATAGAAATACTGTCACGATACCTAAGACGCCATTGTAACTGAAACGAGGTTAGTCGGGTAAGAAAAGGTGCCGAGTTTTCCACAGGGGTATAGTTCTTAATTTCGGAATATTGTTTGGAAGTGAAACTTTTACAAAAATGCTATTATGGGTCCAAACATAGCTTGAACGATGATATTATAGAACAAACTAAATTAGAAAGTTGGAAGATAAAAGAAAACTGTGTAATTAAATTTGCAATGTTAAGACAATAAATGTGGTCTGTAATTCTCGAAGATGTCAGTGAAGAAGAAATCTATCAGAAATGACAGTTAATGTAAAAGTTTTTTCAAAGGCTTAAAAATTGTGAACATCGAGGTATATCTGGCTCCAAAATCTAGCCCAGAAAGTTTTGTAAACAAAGCAAGAATATTATTGTGAACGTCAGAATTTGAATTTTGAAAATAAACTCTTTGTTCAAACTATCTTTGCGTGATCAGAAATTGAAATACCAGCTGCTCTACTTATCTTAGGCCAATGAGATTAAATTGATTTGAGAGTTCATTTCAAGGTTATCTAAACTTGTTAGTCGATAACAAGATCATAAAAATACCATAATATGGCTTGTTGAACGAAGAGATGTAAACAATCAGGACAAAGTTTTAAGCCAGAAGTTTAAATGCACGCTGAATTTTCTTATCTTTGCATGAAACATTGTCTTTGCGAAAATTATCTTTGCGAATAGATTTCAAATACAGTCTAATACCAGGGTGTAAAAAATAGGAGAGGGGGGCTAAGTCGAATATAAAGAGACTTTACTTGTGGTTAATTTCTTAATATTTTGCATGTTTTGCAAAAAGTGGGGGTAAAGCCCCCAGCCCCATCCAGCTCCGCGGAGCCTAGAAACGCCATAAAATGAGAGCAGTTTTACCTTGACAAAGGTGACTCGATGGTTTTCTCTGTTTTATAACACTGGGGGCAGCATTTACACCTTTAGATACTGCCTGCTTGAAGGGGGCCTAGAGGGCTTCGTCAGTGACACTGATTATTGACTGTTTCTTTTCAATGATGCGAGGGAGGAATTTCATTTTTCGCAAGTCTTGAGTCGCTCCTGTTACGGTGGACTGCGGTTCTATGAGTAGGAAAGTCATACCAAATGTTGCTTCAAAACTTGTGACTGTAAATGGAGTGTGACTGTAAGTGGAAGTGGCGGAAATTATGGGGGTTTGGGGGGGGGGGAATTCGGGCTTTCGTCGGATAATTGACAACCGTTTAACGTGTCGAAATTACTTCGATCTGAAAAGGTTCTGAAAAGGAATTTTAAGCTAATCTAAGGGGCGTAATTGCCAAATTTTCAGCTCGCTTCGCTCCCAGGTGATCCACGTTTCCTTTTTTACCCCAGGGGCCTTTATAACCTCTCTGTGCCCTTTTTGCAAAATTTGAACATAGCATAGCTGATAAAATATTAACCATTACCAAATAATCAATCAAACAATATATGACCAAAATCAAAACTGCTTGAGAATTGTGTATTTAATTTCAATTCTGTAAAGATCAGCCAAAATTTCAATCGGATTCTTCTGAACAAAAGTTATTTTCAAACGTATTTCCCACTGACGAAAACAAGATAAATGCATAAAATGAACGTACGACTTGTCAAAAGTGTTATCGATCTACCTCTTGTATCATCAATCGTCTTAGATGAGATATCAATATTGATATCAAAATCATAAATGGATTGTTCTTTTTGCTACTTAATTATGGCGTGGTCAGCAAAGAATTCTTAGGGTTCCGTCAAAAAATCACCTATTTTTATCAAAATGTGCAGTTTCTTTGAAATTATACATGGTCCGTGATGTTATTTTGTCGGAAAATCGTAGGCCTGGGCCCCCCTCCCCCCAAATGAAAGCCTGAATTTCCGCCACTGAGTGGAGCTAAATTAAGTAGTTTTGCATATTTGGGTCTAAATTTCATGGGTCTGTGACTTTAGGCGGAGTGTTTATAAGCGGAGTTGATTGTAATGATTTTAGGGAAAGATCATCGGATGACGGGGACGTTCTTTTCATTCTGAGCAGCTTACAGCAGCTTTAGGATTGCTCAGATTGCTGTCTGATGAAGCTCTTTACGATAACACACTCTATTCTTCCGTAATTGACTCATTTTATCCGATTCTTGTGCGTTAGTCACGCGAAGTCGGACTACACCCCCAAAGCACTATGAATGACTAATAGAATGCAGGGTCTCTGCCGAAGGGTGGGGGGGGGCGGGAGAGCCATGCCCATTATTTTGCTAAAAATAGAGCGGATTTAAGCAACAATGATTGGGGGGGGGGCTTGTTAGACACTAATTTTGGTGCCACACCCTTCCGGTCACTGGTAAATGATGGAAACGCCCATTTTTAAATTCAAGGTAAAGACGATAGGAAGTAGTGGGGCAAAGAGGAGTAAATCTTTGCTGATCAGACCCTTAAGAATTTGGGAAACACCCATTTTGTAAATGTGTTTGGAAAAGCTATGGCTTTTTACGTGTCAATTTTGCTTTATGCAACGTCATAGGTGGCTGACCATATTCTAAAACTGTCTATTTCCTTCCCCATTTCACTAACGTTTATATCCTGAATTATGTAAGACGAGGAAGCACTACGTGTAAAAAGTAATTTTCCAAAGTTGTGATCAAATAATTAAAAAATAATAAATAGTATTCAAAAGTTGCAAACTAAGTCCGTTTTCCTTGGAGCAAAATCCCCGACAAGCATTATAGAATCCAGTCTTTTTAAGGATTTAAGCGCTTTAGCATTTTAGTTCCTATTTTATCGGGATTGTCTAAAGAATGTAAAGGATTTTTCTATATAAGCCCCAAAACGTGGGAAAAATTGTTGAACGTTCTGTAGGGTCATACAGAAGGGTCCCCTGGGAGCGAAACGAGCAGAAATTATTTTGCGACAACGCCCTTGAGATTAGATTCAAATACATTTCAGAATATTTCTTAAGGTATTAATTTTATTGCAGATTTGCACTTTTTTCAGACACCGACTTTCTGAGCGGCCGCTCCCCGGTGGCAAGGGCCGCTCCCTGGTGGCAAGGGCCGCTCCCCGGTGGCAAGGGCCGCTCCCCGGTGGCAAGGGCCGCTCCCCGGTGGCAAGGGCCGCTCCCCGGTGGCATGGGTTCTATGACAATCCGTCTATCGTTCTATGACCATCCCTCTATTGTTCTATGACCATCCCTCTATTGTTCTATGACAATCCGTCTATTGTTCTATGACCACCCGTCTATTGTTCTATGACCATCCGTCTATTGTTCTATGACCATCCGTCTATTGTTCTATGACCATTCGCCTATTGTTCTATGATCAGTATTCTATTGTTCTATTGTATTGATATCAGTTTGGCCAAATTTGACCGAATTTTGAAATTGATTTGGCTCAATAGTCTGAGAATGATCTACCAGCCCTGATAAGAAGATGAGTAAAATGAAATATTGGCGTTACTGTGTTGCTACTGACTACCAAAAGATGATTCTTACCGAATGGAACAAAATTTACGGAAGGACGCAGAAATTTGGGTGGGTGTTGCACCCACTACACCTCCCCGCTAAATCCGTCCCTGAATAGAGCATTCTTCAAAATATCTTGTTATGGTTGATAAATTTTCCCATGCTTCCTCTCACAACCTGTGCCGGAGCCCATGGAATGAGCCATACCTTGAGGTTCTGTCACAGAAGATTGAAATAACCCTATCGTAGGCCATTTCAATGGATTTTGGATGGATCCAAAGGTTGACAGGAGAGCATTGATTCATCCTCAGACATGACAAGATATTTTGAATATATTCTTCACGATGACAATTCTAAAAAGTCGTGTGTGATCAATTGTATATTGTATTCAGGAACACACTACCACGTTCAAAGGTCAATTTATAGCGGATTTGTCACTAAAATCTTCTTTAAGAACATTGGGCCTGGATGCGGTTTATTCTCAGTGGATTACGACGAGCTGCTTTCAAAGGTACATGCGACTCCCCGGAGCAAAGCAACGAGGTTAATCGACGCCCATGGGAATATACAGGACGGATTACCCTAACTGTATTATTGTTACTAATTCCCATGAGTAAATGGCCTTTTGAAAATGAATTGGTCTTAGTGCAAAGATAAACGTGCTTAGGAAAGACAAAGCTTCGTTTTCATAATCATAATACCAGAATGTCCAGTTTTAAGACATTTATTAGCGTGGGGTAGATACATTTCAGCCAAAAGGATTATTAATGTTTATCGGCTATTATTTTAGTCTATCAGAAAGATTAAGTAACTCATATCCCAACCAAATTAACTAAAGATGGCCATGACATTAGAAATTTGCATTGGCTAGACGCCATGTATTCAGAGATTCCGATTGACAAATGTTAAAAAGCATCTTCGTAGGAAGCATTTTGGGTCAGCAAATAGGTTTTGTCCCCGTTCCTGAATAGCTGGGGCATGCCTTCTAAGCTCTTCCCCGGTTTCTGCATTCAGGGCAGATATCAAGTGTTTACCAAAAATTGTTGTGACAGTGACTTTAAAGTTGGCTACAAATGCGTTCAAAATAACTATGCTTGTTTAAAGTAATACAATTGTTCTGCCTTGCTTGTCTAAAGACGAAATAGCAATCAAATGGCTTTAGAAGCGAGAACGAACGGTTGGAGATGTACTCCACGTTCCTGTTGACTTCAGTTACGAAGAACTCGGCTGTCTAAACATTTTGTGTTGGAATCGATTCAAACTTTTAAGAGAAGCAGCAACAGAAAGAAGAAGAAAATTTATAACTCTCGAACACGATTTGTTTCAAAACAAAAGCAGTAAGACTTTCAGCTCGATGCCAAGATTCATTTCAAAATTAGGCTGATTTTCAATTGGTAATCTTTATAATATTCTACCATGACAAATTTGTCAAAAGCGATGCTTAGGCACAAAAGTCCTCTTCTCATTGCTAGATGAATATTTTCATATTTAACTACCATTTTCCTTTTATCTTTAATCTATCTCTTGTTTCCTAAGTTTGCTCCTTCATAAACTAATTTTTTACACAGACCAACATTCGATTTGGCTGATCAAAAACGTTAACTTCAAAACACGACCCCCTGGAAGAACTGCAAAATTAACATATTTAGATACTACATTGCCTCTGAAATTATTTTTATTTGTTTGTTTTATAAGATTGAATACATGTGTTATTAAATGCTGAAGGGTTTATTTTTTGTGTACAAAAATTTTTTCATATCATATATATCATACAGACAACGTTCAACAGAAAGAGCTTCAAGCCAAATACTTGTGACACACCATCAGCCTACTTTATTCAGCTGCAAAAGAGCACCCAGATTCTAATGGGAAATTACGATGCAAAAGTATGATAACTTGAGAATCAGAAAACACAACTTTTGCCATGTAAGTTTAGCGGTGACTCATTTTTGTTGGCGTTGTGCTCACTTCGTCTGCATCAACTCACGGCCGGGCAACTCACGGCAGGGCATCAGAGCAGGAAGGATCTTTCGATTAAAAACCCGCCTCGTTGCTATTTAGAGGCTAGAAGTTGCACTATTCCTTCTGTTATACGTCATTGAAATCGAATGTTGTATGGTTTATGGAGTAATATGTCATTGACATCGTGTTTCTTGAATCCTAATGTACTGCCCCATGTCGTGCAATGCGCTGCGAATGCTGATTTGATCCTACCGTCCCTTTTGCTGCAATTACACGTTGCGTACCTGCCGAAAGACCGTCTCTGGTTTGTGTGAAACACTTTTAAAGAAAGAGAAGTATCTTTCTGCGGGAATAGCAAACTTTCAGCGCGGGATTTTGCGGGACTGTGCGGGTCACAGAAGCTTAATTGCCAAAATGATAACCAGTCTACCTTACAGTCTATCCCAACGATACATTAGGCCGAATAGTGGTAGTTTTTGGCTTTGGTAATTTACAACCATATTTGCTTTCTCTTCAAGGCCTAAATCATCGCATGTAACTTTTCCGCAGATCCGCTGCGCAAAGTCATGCGGATATGCGGCTATTTTGATAGCTTTAACAGCTTGGAGGGAGAAGACACGGAGCGGTAAATGCAAATATACTCTTTGGATTTTAGCTTGCCTCAATCGCTAGGTCATGCTAAGCAAACTGTCGGAAAGGGTCAGATTCATTAAATGCTTGGTCAAATTTGTTTGCGGGCAAACTGGAAGAATTCGATCAGCGTGTTTTATGTGACCATCATTGTGCGGAGAAAACAATCAAAGTTTTGTGCGCACAATCTTCCTAATAGCATGTTATAGATATGTTATCATTTTGTTTTCAGGATAATATTTAAATCTTGTTACGGGCAACACCTGCCCAAATGTATTGTACAATGGAAGGTAAGGTACTTTTAACATCACGATATCAAACAACAGAGATCTGTGATGATATTCAGCGTTTAACGAGAAATAAGATTACAAAAATTAGCGCCATCTGTTGGTGGTAGCGGAGATGGAACGGCAGGAGACTAAATGTTGCCTTCAATTTTGTCGAAAATATTCGAAGAGTCTTAAAGCGTCTTTTATCTCTCCGAATATTCATCTTGAGCAAAATCATCAACCAATTTTTACAGAGTAACAAAGATATTATGAGACTGCCCCTCAAAGAGAACAGCCTCCTCGATCTTGTAGGTCTAGAAACACTGTTAAAACAAGTGATTCTGCCATTGGTCAACATCTTTTAGACAACCCAGATTGTGCAAAACTCTATAATGACGACATGTTTCGGATAATTGGCAGAGCCCGGTCGTCCTTCCATCTAGCAGTTTTGGAGTCAATCTACATAAAAACGAAAAGCCGCCATTGTGTAGACAAAAGGAGTTCGTTTTCTCTCTTGGACTCCATTGGTAATTTTTCTTTAGGCTTGCGGCACTGATTGGTCAACTATACCGGTCTTGTGCTTGCGTTTTTCTGATTGGCCTATTTCGATCCACAACTGGGTATATATTTTTCCATCGTGTTTTTTTCGGAACCTATTCTGACGTTTTTGCTCTGAGGAGTGTCAGACGAAAAAGCTTTTAGTATGTAGATGGATACGTATGAGTTCTTGGGTCTGACGAGTCATAAGCCTCTTGAAGATGGGAAGGAGATACATTAAGTTAACTTTAGATATACTAGACACATTACCTAGGTTCCTCTTGATGACAGGCACTGAGTGGCAGCAAAAGACCATTACTTGCTAACCCACCAAACTATCATTTCACAGTAAGATGTCCATTTGGAGTTGCGAATTACAGCCTCCTTACTGTTTTTTGGAGATCACTTTTAGAAAATAAAGACAAAAACAAATTATTTCGTTTGTTGGAAGTGAGTAATTTGGGACGTGTCGGGTTGTCACTGCAGATTTTGCTCCTTCTAATCCAAATCCACGAGGCTCAGCAGCAGGGTTGGTAGATTCTTTTGGGGCTTCAAGTCAAATCAATGTTGGAAAAAAGCCAAATTAGGCCAAAATGTAAACGAGGCAGCAAAACAATAGAAAATTTCAAGTTGTAAACGAGGCTAGAAGTAACTTTTTTGATCAATCCATAGGGTGCTTCACCCCCTTTACCCTTACGTATTTCTCTACCCACGGCTTAAATTTTCCACTCTTGTGAAAATGCTTAGGTATTCTTCAACTGACTGACGGAACATTTTATTATGTATTCATATAATTCTAACACATAATTTAAATGTAGGGAACGCATTTTTAGTAAAATTAAAACAAAGCAACAAGGGAGCAAAAAGAAAAATTTAGGCTTAGTCGTTTGTGCTATCAGAATATTTACCCTTCCCTCAACATTTTATCATCGGATTTAGATAAGGTACAAAGTCAGTCCATACGACACAACCTCCTCCAAGTCCCCCTCCCCCCTTTTCGCATCGCGGTCATTAAACCCTGCTTCAACAGACAGAAAGAATGAAGAACAAAGCGAAAACCACGTAGCAATCGGACAAGGTGGATAAAATCACAGATGTTCAACAAAGTGTCTAAATCACAATAAAATATGTGCATTAACTGCTTTAATTGTCAATTTCTGTTAGAATGATGAAAAAAGAAGGAAGGTAGGAAATAAGTACTTATGCCTGTACTTGTGGGAAAAAGCCAAAATTAAGCCAAAAAATTACTTTAAGCCAAAAAGGAATTTCTGAAGCCAAACAAGTTCGAAAAAAGCCAAATTTCTGGAATTTGGCTTAAAAAAGCCAATATATCAACTCTGCTCGGCAGTCCTGATGGGAATCGCCAAAGGATTTGCTGACTTCATAATCACCCATGTTTTCGTCACAGGCATTGCGTAAACAACTGTGCTACCGATTTTAACATTTTCCTAAATAGTTTTTTTTAATGTAAACAATCTAGCTAGCAACATGACGAGAAAAATCAAACTAGCCCCTCCTCGTTTTCGTTGTTTATTTTAGCTGTTTTTGTTTCTCAGTCAACAAAAACTATTTAAGATAATTTGATTGAACTTCGCCAACCTTCTTTAAAAATAGCCATCTATGTTCCTAATCGGTGATATTTTCTGTATTTCTGTTCTATTTTTATCATTACATAAATGTCCTGATTGTACAGTATGTTGTCCGTTCAGAGTGCCTCTTCCCATACATACTGTGTGGAGGAGAATTTCTTTCTTCAAATCCGGTTCAACCCAAATTCCGTTGTTTTCCCTTGTTCTGTTTTTCTATTTTAGCGAATAATGTTTTCCTAAACAAAGAGGTCTTCTTTACGGGTTTGGTGGACTGGTTCGGCCTTATGTGGCGTAAAAAATTCGGCCTAATGTACCGTAGGGAGAGGTTTAAGGCACACAGATTATCATTGTGGCATTAACCTCAGGCCTAAGGCAGATACCTAAGATGTTGCTGTTGTTGATGTCACAAGCATTTTCACTGTAACTGAAGTCCAAGCTTTTCAACGTTAACTGAAACTATTGTTTCGTTTTGATTATATTTCGTTAGCATAACAACATAGTACATTGCAAAAGGTTTAAACAAGGATTGATAATGGGTGTAGCGAATTCCAGTGTTAAGGGGGGGGGGAGGCTTAGTATAGATGTTGCCCGAGTATTATTGCTTCATTGTCATAGAACTGCCGGAATGGAGCCTAAAATGTGTTAACTATTGCCTGATTAGGGGGGCCTGCAGCTGCACCCGGCAGTCCTACCATTTCTTGTGTTCCTTACGCTTTGAAAATGATAGGCATGTCATGTCAGTTTTCAAACATATGCAGTTTAGCAATAGGCATGTCAGATAGCGTAAGAATACATCAATTTGTGGGATATGGCAAGAAATTTGAGGGCCCGTTCACACTACTCCGTTTTCAAATGAAAACGGAGTCAAACTAATCCGTTTTTGCCTTGCGTTCACACTACTCTGCTATGAAAACGGAGTCGTTTGAAAACGCTAATGAAAACGGATACTTTCGAATACGGCGCGTATTGAATACGCTCCGTTTTCACAGTGAACATCAAAAACGGAGACATTTGAATACGCTAACATCGGCAACAAATTACGTGCTTTGTAGCAGCTGTTACAGCAAAGTTCTTTTAAGATCTGCTTTTATTTAACTTCATTTATAATGACGCCAATTTGTTGAAGATTCGTGAACGCCTCTTTCCAAAAATGAGGCCTCCAACATCATTTTTGTTGATGTAGTGTGAACACCTATCGAACACCGATCGTTTTCATCAACGAAAACGGAGCGAAACTAATACGGAGTAGTGTGAACGTAGCCTGAATCTATTGGTTTTAAGTGACGTCATTTCTGGCTACGAAGACGAAGCGTCTGGCAAATCTTTGTTGCTTGTTGCAAAAATAGCGCGATATTTACAGCTCACACGTAACTTGCTATGAAAGAACGTCAATGAACGACAATGAAAGAACGTCAATGGATGTTTTTTCTAGCAGTCTCAGTAACAAACCCCTGTTCAAATTCATTCTAAATAGTGTTTATCACAGAAGCCATGTGGTAAGATTAACCCCGGTTTTTCATTTCACCAGAATTTTCAGCTACTAACATCAGCTCTTGGCAGCAACAGTTTCCATCATATTTCTAAATGATAATAAAATGTTTAAGCAAGGTCTGTTTACCACTACAGTGTCACGAAATGTCCGCTAAATTACCCACTGAAATCTCTAGAATAGACCCATTTCAAAATTTTAAGAAACTTTTTTGAAAAATTCTGAAAAAAATTCAGAAACTTAGTGCCCAAAAGAAAAGGAATTTTTTACTGAAAATTAAGAAAAATGCTTAAGACTTAATTTTATTAACTTTCGATTGATTTGATTACGTCACAGTGTTTAAAAGCGCCACAAATCGCACTCCATCCTCAATTTGAAACGTCGTATGGCTTTAAACACCAACCAAGTCATGGACGCCGGTTAACCGCTGAAGAGAGAACAGGTGCCAAGTCTGCATAAATTCAAACTTGCATCATAATTAACATCGGAAGCATCTATATTTTTGTAAAAACAAAGTCCCGCAATTTCCATTCCGAATTAGAAGCGGCTTTAGAGGTTGGGGGTTTCTGTTGCAGACAATCGCACTAATTATGCGAAAGACCGGGCTCCATCCAGTCTCCGGAGCTCGGAAGCTTCTTGAGGGATTAGAGTCGATAACCTAAATTCAATTTCCACGGGGGGTGGGGGGTGGCAGGATTGCGTATGGCAGCCAAGAATTGGAAATGTTGCGACGACAGTGTTGTAGTGTGATAGTTTTGCATTGGCAGTGGGGCAATGTTTAATTGGCAGGGTGGCATTGGCAGGGTGGCATTGGCAGGGTGGCATAGGCAGGGTGGCATTGGCAGGGTGGAATTGGCAGGGTGGCATAGGCAGGGTGGCATTGGCAGGGTGGAATTGGCAGGTTGCCATAGGCAGGGTGGCATTGACAGGGTGGCATTGGTAGGGTAGCATTGGCAGGGTGGCATTGGTAGGGTAGCATTGGCAGGGTGGCATTGGCAGGGTGGCATAGGCAGGGTGGAATTGGCAGGATGAGATTGGCAGGTTGCCATAGGCAGGGTGGCATAGGCACGATGGCATAGGCAGGGTAGCATTGGCAGGGTAGCATTGGCAGGGTGGCATGGGCAGGGTGGAATTGGCAGGGTGGAATTGGCAGGGTGGCATTGGCAGGGTGCTATTGGCAGGGTGGCATTGGCAGGGTGGCATAGGCAGTGTGGCATTGGCAGTGTGGCATTGGCAGGGTGGCATTGGCAGGGTGGCATTGGCAGGGTGGTATTGGCAGGGTGGCATTGGCAGGGTGGCATTGGCAGGGTGGCATTGGCAGGGTGGCATTGGCAGGGTGGCATTGGCAGGGTGGCATTGGCAGGGTGGCATTGGCAGGGTGGCATTGGCAGGGTGGCATTGGCAGGGTGGCATTGGCAGGGTGGCATTGGTAGGGTAGAGGAGAAAAATTGTGATTATCAATAACTTACTATTCATCTTACTGGAAGTTGTGGGGCCTATGACCTCTGCTTACACAGTTCAAAATGCCACAGTTCTTTGCGTAAGAACAACAGCGAGGAACGATCATTTAACGCTGGAAACTGTTTACTTTATTTTAGTAAGGCATTTAAAGATCCTCAAACATTTATTGGAAATTAAATTCATATGTTGTTCGCGGCGCACCCCCAGGTTTTGCGTTTTGTCGTGTGTTCACTACCGCTCCGGACGTCAGCCAGTTAATGAATCACAGCGATCGGATAACGATTACAAGAAATGACGCAATTGGCAATTTCTTTACTGGCTACAAATTTGTAAACAAAATACAATCTAAACGATAGCCCTGAGTCAGATTCACGCAGATTTCTCCGGTGGCCTCCCCCTAGCGGCAACAACAACAAGAGAGGCCAGCCTCGCCCGATGGACTCAGCCTCAGTGGTCACAGTTGCCATGAGCAACAAACATAGCAAAATTTGTGATAATGAACAGACAAAAGCACAGTTCCCAATAGATTTCAAAGAGCACAAGCAGGCCTTGAAGTGATCTGAAAGAAAAGGATCGTGAAATCGTTCTTGCGTCAAGAATTACCTCACAGTTACCATGTATGATGGCGAAAAATAGTTGCTATTTTTGTTGCTATAATGGGAGTAATTTTGATCCACAGTTCAGCAGTAAGACGTATAGTACATGCACCGCGAATTAAAATCGCACTCGTGAATTAAGAATGCACGCGCGCTACGCATCGTCAACATAATCATCATAACCATCGTCAAAATCATCATAAAAAATAAAGTTCCCATAATTTACACCACGTTCAGTCTGTGCCGTACAGAATGTTATCGGGATAAAAACTTTCGAAATTATCCGGTCGAAGAACTTTGTTTTGTACGCGACCTTTTTTCACTGGGTCGAAAAATGTCATAAACTTTTTGACTGCGTTTACACAAGACCGTATCTTGGAGCTTGCGCAAACGATAGTGCAACAAAAGCAAAACGACCATGCCACGCCTCGCCTTTCTCCGTCTGCTGGGAGCCGCCTAGACCATAGTCATGCCTAGACTAAACGTGGATAGAAACTGATGGGATAAAACAGAAAATAACCGTTTACACTAAAAGAAATTGTTCCAGAACTTGAAAAATTCAATTTTTGCACGAACAAATTTCGTCCAGATCTTACCTCAAAAGTGAATAAAATCTTTTCGCATAGACCAGGTCTACTGTAAATGCGTGGACAAATTTATCCGGATTAATTTGTTTGTGTCTAGTGTAAACGGGTCGCGGTCATAAAGCTACATTTTTCACGTCCTGCTTCGGATCGAAATGAGCCATTGAAAAAAGCACGGCCTAAATTGACTTTGGTCTAACGAATCAGAGTCTTGTATCGTTTTATTTTATCACCCTATTTAGATCTGCAAATAATAGAACAGGCACAACCAATGTGAACTTCCATACAAGATATACCGCAAAAATAAAAGGAACAACAACAACAAATGATCCGGCCTTACAGATACATTATTCTCGTTGGGGAACATTCTCAATGACCACCGCATACAGTTTAATAAACGCTCACGTTGAAAATACCAACCCCGTTCTATTCAATGTTATTCTGAACAAGATATACAAATAGAGAAAGTAATTACAAAAAAAAAATAATATAACAAATACTACAAAAATTTCACTTTTCAGGCCAGCTATTTTCAAAGCTCTTAACAAAAATTGAATAATCTACCTAAATCATTATAAGATTGAGCTAAAAAATTGACAATACATGTTAATTTGCTTTGATTTGATCAATAGGTTTTTCTACTTTCTATGAATGTACGTTGTTTATACGAAATAGCGGGCGATCGTTATAGCGAACGGTTTTATACCTATACTAAAAAGGAAAGGGGGAGAGAAGAGAGACAAATGGTCGAGATAACGGGTTTTGGAGACGGGTGTCAACTGTATATAACATAGGCCCCCATGCAAAAATTTCTCAAAAATATTTTAAACACTCTTTTTGTGGCACAAAATTTAAAAAATGGCATAAAAAAGCAAACATTTGAGTAAACTAAAGCTTTTCGTCTGACACTCTTCAGAATTTAAAACGTCAAAACATAGATAGAAAACTCTACGCTAGGAAATATATATACCCAGTTGTGGATGGAAATAGGCCAATCAGAAACACGAGCACATGACTGTATAGGTTGACCAATCAGTGCCGCTTGCCTATTGAAAATGTTACCGTTGGAGTCCTAAGGTGAAAACGAACGTTTCTTCAAAGCCATTTTTAAAATTTTAACAAAACGCTCACAAAGGCGTGCATTGCAAAAAACCGGATAAAGTTTCGAAGAAAAGTGTCCGACCGGGTCTGTGCAAGCAAGATAACTTGACAATTAGAGCTTACAGGGATTGAAGAGAATAAGCATAAACTTCCAATAGTCCTCCCTCACCTCCCTTTGTACCTCCCTTGATTATTTTTTCACCATTTCGCACGCTAAGCACTTCACCGTAGGCAACCTTACTGTTATCTCTATTCCAAAATACTACAACTATAACAACATTCCATTTCTTTTTTATTCATTAGAAGCATAATCGATTGCAGTAAAATCTATACGCCGACTAAAGGCATCGGATATTTCTCTTGTTAGAAGCTCGCTCATATCTTCACCAGTGTGTGAGTATATCCAGTGACCATCAATGAAATCGTATCGTTTAGGCCCGCTAAGATCAGAAAAACAGCAATGTTACCATTTTCAAGTGAAGTAGTGCATTAACATGCTTCATAAAACGATTCCTTGGTTTGGCAGAAGAAAAGGAAAAACTACTAGATAAAACCTACAACCGTGACAATAAGTTATTGTACCAACTTGCAAAATTGTGGTCTTGTTGAAAAATGCCCTACATCCCTCTACTTGCAGTTTTGATATGCTAATTTCTTCTCATTCTGAATGATGGAACGCATCTCTTGCAGTGAGGGAGACGGGTTTTGGTATCATCAAAATCTTTTTTGTCTAGTCCAGTAACGCTTTGGTCACGATTGTAGATATGTGATTATGAAGAAGCAAATTAGAATTGGTTCCTCTATCTATCGGACCGCAATTACTTGTGAACCTATATTATAAAGCCAATTAAAACCAGAGGATATCTTGCTGAATGCAAGCACCTCCTTTGCTTGCTAGGATTCATGCTTGTAAGAAGGTAATGCCACTCCGTCTCAAATGTGTTTTTGACGTCGTAAGCCTGATTTACACGAGACGAATTTTTCGCGCGAAGCGAATTTTTCGCGCGAAGCGAATTTTTCGCCACGAAGTTTAATTTCCACTTGCAGAATTTCTTTTGCGAATTCGCCGCGAATAATGCCAAAGAAAATGGCGTCTGTTCGAAGATTGTTGTTATTAAAAAAAAGCGAGCAAAAAAGCAAAGATTTATTCAGAACGTCTGCAGAAGGGGGAGTTTCATCTTTTGGTAAGGGACTTACGCTTACATGACCAGGAATAAATACTTTCGAATTTCGCCAACTACATATGAGGAGCTTTTATCGTTAATTGCACCAAAGCCGCCTGTTGCTAGAAACGTCCCCTTCCATTGTTTATGTTATAGGTGCGGGATTTTCCCAGCATTGTTTAGGCCTAGTCATAGGTTACTCATTCTTCACCCGTGTTGTTGTTTGTACCATTGCGTAGTTTTCTGTCCTTTTGCATATTTTTGATTTAGATATGTTTACATTGCATAGCATCTTCACGTCGACGACAAAGATTTGTTGTGAAAAGAGTGTTTCTCTCTTGTTCACTAGTTGGTTTGTGTCAGCTGTCATCAATTGCTGTTTTGATTGGTTTATTTTACAAGGCGAACAATTTCGCAGCGAAAAAGTAGGAATGGTTTCTACTTTTTTGTAGCGAATTATTCGCAGCGAATTCGCTGCGAATTTTCTAATCTCCACTTCTGCGCATATTTTTTGCGCATTCGCGGCGAAAAATTCGCACGAAAAAATTCGTCTAGTGTAAATCAGGCTTTACATTTTACACGCAAGTAGGGATGGCGCCACCAGGGGTGCTTGGGGGGGAAGGGGCAGGAGCCCCCCAAAAAATTCATTGAGCCCCCCGTCGGCACTTCATTTTTTGAAAAATTTTAAGCAATGTCGGCACTTTCCTAACTTTTACTTCGTGATTTTATTTTTGATTGTTTGATTTTTTTTCAATTTTTTTTCATTTTTTGAACTAGAATCACCACAGCAGAAATGGTGTTATATTACATCTTTGTGGGTGGTTCACTCACTGTCGGCACTCTGACATTACAGCCCCCAGCATTTCTCTTCTGGCGCCATCCCTCTACGCTTGGCAAAATAAAGTGTTTTTTATCTATCTATAATTGATATAAAAAGAACCTTTTCGCTTACACTATTTACAATGTTACAGTACAGAGGATGAGAAAATGAGATCATGACAGGAATACAAAATGAAACAAAACCAAGCATTAATTAGTAAAAATCATTTATGTATATTTCTTGTAGCCGTGTTGTGTTCTGTTAATTGTGTTCTGTTACGTGTCATTCATGTTTATGGCTGCGGAGTTGTCATGGTATCTTACACTCCGTGATATCGTCTTTGTGGTGTAATCAAGTAGATTCTATTTAGTATAGTAAGTAGCTTGTAATTGTAAAATTTTATATTGGATATAAAAAACGTGATCTCATCCTTGCTACTCACTATAGAGAAAAATAATAAAAATCTTTACGTTATTAAACGCTTATAGCTTGCTTCCAACAGATATTATCTAGATGAAATTGTCTAATAGGGTAAAAAGGACTGGGACGAGAACAGAAATGACGTCAAAGAGATGGAAATTTTTACAAAAGCAGAAAACCGGAGTAAAAGTTTAATTAATGGAGTGATGGTGATTCGATTTATTTAAAGAAGGTGATAAACATTGGTTGAATAAACTAACAATAGGATTTCCGATCGAAATTGTATCTCAATACAACGGACTCCTGTGGGACCCAAACTCGGGGGGTAAACTAAGCCTAATTTTTGACGGGGGCGTGCCGTTTTGGTTAAAAATGTGGACCCATAATTCCGCAAATGTCTGAAAAAATGTGACCAATAATTCCGCAAACATGATGAAAACTATACCCATAATTCCGCAAAGCAAATAAAATTTTTAAAGCACATAAAAATCATTAAAAACATTTTGCATGTCTTTTGCCCCAAAATCTCAATATTATACAGATTTCATAGTTTTATTTCTAATTGGTCACTCATTTTGTTAATGCTAAATATCCCTCCTTATAATTTTGCAATATTTTCCCAAAATGGAACCCATAATTCTGCATGTTTCTTCAAATGGTACTCACAGTTCCGCCCGTATTTCAAAAACTGATACCGATAATTCCGCACTTTTCAGAAAAAAGTATCCCTAAATAATGGCACGTCCTAGTACCTTCAAACATGTTAAGGTATCCCCCTCCCCCCCCCTCCCGAGGACCTAAACCGCAGTTTTCTAGAGGCTGATTCTACGAGACTTTGACTAAACAACGGACTTGTGTGGGACAATCATAGTTTTTTCTGGAGGTCCCTTATACGAAAGAATCATCGTTGTATTACAAGTATATGCTTAGATGGTTATGTTGCGAAGGCTCTCAAATTCCAGGCACCATTCCTGCGTCGTTTCATCTCATGAATATGGCACGAATTATCAATGATTCACAAAATTGCAATCACATCCAGTTAGCCTGTTAATCTTCGCTACAAAGGGCAGCTCAACTTAATGAAAACGCTCAATCTCTTTTGTTTTTCCTATTTGCCCTGATTTTCCTGTTCATAAAAAAGATTAAAAGTTTTCTTCTACGATAAAACCTCTTCTGATCCTAGGCATTAAAACAGTAACAGGGCGATTGACCGTCTCTTCGACGTATCCTCGCTCCACGGCCTGTAAACGGATACCGGCGACGTTTCGATTCGATTTATTTACAGGGGGCTGTCGGGGTGCAACATTCAATAAGTTTTGATTTGATTCGGTAGAAAGAGGTTTTGGTAGACAGTAGTCACTAAATGATGACAAGATTTTTCTTCATTTATCTTATCTTCTTTCTCTTTTTAAATAAATGATTTTTCAGTGTTTAGGTTGATGATTTATGTGATCAAAAACAGAGATTTCAGACATTGAGTTCAAAATGGAAATGGAAAAATAGGCGTTTCCATCATTTTCTAGGGGCCGAATGGATGTGAAACTTCATCCCTGATTGTATCGTATTAAATATGAAATTAAATATTTCTAAAATTTCTCGATAGAAAAGGAAATAGTTTGTATATTTCGAGATGCTCCTGTCCCTTTTCCCTGCATTTATTGGTCAATGCATTTAAAGGCACAGTCGATTGATTTGGCAGATTCCATGTCCCTTTGTTTCTGTGGCACAACCGTCGTACGCTTTTGTGGTCCCAAATCCTGATTGTCACCTTTACTTTTCGTGTTTGGAAAACAAGGAGACAGCCCCTTTTTCAGGGAATTTGGATCAATTTTCATGCTGATAATAAACTAAAGGGCGCATACCTTTTTGGAGAAGATAACCAAATTTGGCGATTCGGTGATTGCTTGTTGATGACGTACGTGCCCCAGTCCCCTTAAAAAGACGCAATGTTATTAGTCAGTGGAGGAAAGCTTACAGCAAATTGAAAGATGATTTGAACAAAGACATATTGGCTTTATTGATTGATGGAAACGGGAATTTATCCAGGATGTTTGTTTAAAAGCTACATAGCAAATCTATGTAGACACAAAACGTATTTACCAATTCAGAAACGAAAGCTGTGTCATTAAGCTTATTATTACAAAAAGAAGACGTGAGAACACAGGGCAAATACTACATGTACAAAGAAGAAAGGTTAAGTTTCTATCGTTGGTAGAAGGAGAAAATTTTCTTAATCCTGAGTAGGCGAAAAACGAAAGCTGAAAAGCAAGTGAAACTGTAAAGTTTAAGTTCTGAGGCGGAAGAGGAATCAATGTACAGCTGAATCAAATTTCAACAAAAGTGCTTTCGTCGTAACAAACTACTACGCTATAACCCTGGCCAAAATTACTGTATATGGTAAAAAAAAGCCACAAATGCGAATATTGTGGTGTTTCCACAATTTTGGTTAAGAACTGTGCCTCCGTTCGACTATATTTCAGCTAATGCAGGCTTTAAAAGCTGCTGCTAAAGTTTTAGTCCCTCGAACATTGACAATTATATCTTTAGAAATTCACGCAATGTGTCAGTTCAATCACAACCACGAAACCCAGGAAGAACAGAATTTTATGGGTTGTTTTCTTTCAAAATTCAACGGTAATCGATGTATTAAGTGCAAAGATTGTATTTTAGGTAGCTGAAGCACTGTTTTGTGTCCACAGAATTATTACTCTTGTTATTGTTAATATTATTTTTCGTACTACATGTACACCTTGTTCTTGCTTAACCAAAAAAGTTTTAAACAGTTTAACGTGTATGTTTGCTTTTTCCACTGTACAAGGTTAGCCAATTGCAATTGCCAAAATATTATGAGGCTTACAGTTGTGTTATTAAAAATGAAAATTAATTAAGTTTTGAAAAAATATTGATATTATTAAATAGATTCTTTATTTAAGACCATATTGAAATTCAGCAACATTGTAAAGGAAGGAGGGGATAGGGAGTGTTTAAACTTTAGGAATAGGGCTTGGATGCCACTGTGCCTCTCTCCAAATAGTAATTGGGTGGCGTAACACATCTTACAAGGGCATATGCCTGAGACCTTCCCTTATTATTACGGTGACCTATGAATATGGAATATGAAAGTAAAACGTGAACTGGCATACAGTTAAAGTCTGCCTGTGCATTTCAGGAGCGAGGTTATGGCGATAATTTATCCAGCATCGTTTGATCACTGATAAAAGCCTCTTTCTAAGCATTTTTGGTTCGAGGTTACCTGATAAGGGCGAGCTTACTTCTCTTTAATCTCTCTTTATTACGAGACACCAGCCTCTTTTACGAGACAAATAAGAAATCCCTTTTGAGTTTGAATTAGACGTCAAATTAGTAACTTATAAGCCTAGCAAAGCGACAGGACACTTATGACGTCGGAATAAAATACAAAATGGCAGATAACTATCGGAGAGAAGATCGAATAAAGAAGACGATTTCGCAGCTTCAGTAACGGTTCATGATGGTATTCGTTAATGTTATTTCACAACACGGATAATACATTGATGGTTACGACAAAATTGTTCGTTTGTTCTTAATAGCAGCTTCGCATTGCTGCCCTGGCACGCCTCGCGGCACTTCTTTTTGACGAGCGTCTTGGCATCGACTTGACAGCGACTGGTTTTCGCGCTGCTGGTTTCCGTGCGATTTTCTTGACTTTGCGCGTTGTGCGTCTCTTCTTGCTAACAGCTTTGCGGGCCTTTCGTGCGGCACTCCTTGATTTTCGTGCGCTTCGCTTCATCTTCTTCACTGATGTTTTCTTTGGTCTTGTTGCTCGCTTTTTGAGCGTTCTCTTCTTTGCAGCGGCGGGCTTCGCTCCACCAGTTACCTTTAAGCGGAAGCGTCCGTTGCTCTGTACGACTCTGCCTGCCCTGACTGCTCTTCTTAGTGCCATTTTCATATTAGCGGCGTGCGCAGATCCGACCTTGAAGTTTCTGGCGATGTAACGCGCAATCTGCTGCGCGGATGAGCCGTTTTTGTCACCAAGCGCTGCGATTGCTTGGCGAACCATTGCATCGTATGGCATCTTTTGCTTTGCTGCTGATCGTTTCGCTGCAACTTTACGAGCCATCGTAAACTTTGTAGCTTCTGTTCTTCTTGCTGCTTAGAGATGTCTTGAGTCTTGCTTGTCAGGAGCGCAGAGTGAAGAAAACTCTCACGGCGTCGCCCTTTATAGGCCTAAATCCAATCATTGCCCACTTAACATCAAATCTGCATCACATGGGGTGAAGTGTTTGACCATATTTGGTCTTTGTGCAGCCAAAAACCTCTAACCGAATGAAGCAGCAAGCAGAAACGAGGCTTCACATACTCAGTTAGCAAGCGGTCGCAGCATTTCATGGCGACTAACAAAATCGCTAGCAGCTTTGACTCGAGCTATCTCTGAATAACTGGAACATCAACAGGAAAGTACGAAACTGATGCTTAATTAGCAAGAGGCTTTCTGCAGCGCTGCTGGGAAGACTCGCCGGTCTCGTGGTCTAATTTATGCTTATTCCAAGTCATAGGAGCCTCATCCGTGTCATAGACAGAAAAAGGGATGAAAGAAAACGAACTCTTGTAAACAATTTTATTTGTTTCTTTGAATTGTGATTTCACCTATGTATTTATTCTGTAATTATTCCATCTCAAAGCTTAAAATTCCCAGCATCATTTGCTTCTCTAAAAATATTTCCTCTTTCTGGCGCATTCCTACTTTCCCTTTTCGTTTCTTTCTTTAAGTTGAATTGAAATGCAAAGATATCTAAATCAATTTCAAAAATCAAATCTAAACTGAGATTAATGCTGATAAAATTTTTATGATAATTTGCAGACAAATTGCAATTAGGTTTTAGTTGTGAAGTTTAAAATACATTGGTACGTTTTTATTGAAGGGCCTCTTGCAAACAGTGATTATTATTGCAGGGATTCTCCTTAATTTTTTCAAATAAAATAAAAAGATGCCTACTATCTTTGAGCTCTGCTGTAAACAAACTTATATTCTAAACTCTTCTCTTCTTTAATTTTATTTTAGAATCATATATTCCCAGAACATATGGATTAGCTTCCAAATGACCTTTTTAATTTGTAATTTACTTGCAAGTATATTTTAGTTAGAAATGGAAGATTTAATAAAGATCGGCACTCAAATACAAATACCCTCTTTAAAGAATCGAAATGGTAATGAAAACAAATATTAATTGTATTGTTAAATTCACTATGGATATATATTGCGAGGCAGGGGAGCAACGTAGAAGAAAAGGCCGAGCTGTCACAATTTTTCGACAGAGAATGTTTTGGCGCGCTTTGAATCCCCAAATAAATATTGTCCTGTGGCTGAATCGCATTAGGTTCAAGCATTGAAAATTTATTCCTATGTGTTAATGGATTTTTGGTTACGTTTATGCGTTTTTACCTGACGCATGATAACAAATAATGTATACTTCTTCCGTCTAGTCTCTGCTAAGTGCATCCTTTATACCGCGCTTCAAATCGGCTCACAAATTGCGAAAAATGAAATGCCTTGGTTAGTACGAAAAAATTGCTATAGGACACAAGAAGCTAAAGAAATCGATCGATTTATTTGATTTTATCTGTAAATTTTAGTGAAAAAATGGAGTTATTAAAATAAACAATTTATCGGAACCAAATTGTTTGCCAGTTGCAAACTACGATTTTTTTCTTAACGGCTTGAAATGATTCTTTTTTGCGTCTAGCTTCAATGATGATTCGGGGCTTTAGGATAAATTGCAAGTGAACGAAATTTCGTTCAAATATCATGAAAACATTGCTGTTCATTTGTACAACAAAAGTCTAAGATAATTCAAGTTTATTCATATCGCTCCTCCCCCCAGTTCTAATACACAACTGGAAAATCAACTCTGTTTGTTTACGAGATTTGATTTAGGATTACGAACTTTGATTCAGGATTCTTAGATCCATAGTCAGGGCTAAGCAATGTTTTAAATAGTGCGTAGAAAAAATAAGTTAAAAGGAAAGTAAATATACGATCAAGGTTTTAGTTCGACATCGCGTCATGCCATTGCGATCGTCGCTTCGTAAATTTGCCGCCACACCGATTCATGCGACGTCATGATTATGGCTCATTAGACACAGGGGTCCAATGGAAACTATTCAACCACTGACCACTGCACGCAATTTTGGCGGGAATCCGTTAATACCCAACTATTTTTGGAATTTCAAAACTACAAAAAACTAACAGCTTGGCAAAATTTTCAGAAACCTTTATAAAATTCCGACAGGTTCAAAATCTGTTTTCTATCTTTCATTACAAATCTCTTAAATTTAGATACACTTTGGTAAATTGGTTGTGACTGCCTTTGAACATCTAACTGGGCTTTGTTTTAAAAATACCTTTAGGAAGAACTAATTATTAAGCAATGAAACTTATGAGTAATAGTCGAATTCCAACCATATTAGAGAAAACACTCTCAGACCTTGCCAAAAAATATCGGCTAAGGAAACTAAACACTAAAACATCGAATTTCCATCTTAAAGAAACAAATCAGAAATTTTGCGTTTCAAAGGGCAAGACTGTAAAAATCCTCCATTTTCAAACATTTTCACACTGGAAGGCGTTATTAGAAGGTTGCATTTTCAGTCAAAAATCTATCGTTGTCGTTGATGTCGTGATGACTATATGGAAACACAACGGAATGGCGACATTTTCATTTAAAAACAGGTAGAAAGTCTTATATAAATTTATACAGTTAAAAACAAGGAAGATTAGAAATAAAATAAATAAGAGAAGTAACTTTAGGCTAGGAGCAAATGGCTCCCTGAAATTGATTGTAATTAATAACAATGAATTTTTTGTTAAAATCATGATTCTTTATCACTTTGAGTGCAAACTGATCTTTTTTATGTCCATTAACTTTAGCTGAAGTGTTCTCATTATCTGACCATTCCGATCATTGCATAATTTTTTATCGTCATTGATCAATTGGAATTTAGGATTATTGGAAGCCTACAAATAATTCCTTGGACATTTTTCCTTGTATTCTTCAGGCTACTTTCTGATTATTTTGACTACTCTCTGAGTATTTTTTGAAATTCCATATGCGTTTGTTGTTGTTGACAGTCAATATCCCAAATTTCCCAAATTTCCCTTCTTCGAATCAGTCTGGTAACTTAACCCTGGCTTATAAACGGGAGTAAGGTAGCTTTTTGGAAAATAAATTGGCAAATTGTCAACAGAAAAATAAAAATCTAGACATAAGCTTTACAAAGACCTTAGAGAGAGATCTTGGCTTTTCAGAGAGAGATCTTGGCTTTTATAATTCTAACGGATTCCAAAAAGTAAAGAAGTACGAAATTTTGGATATGTACATTGCGTGTGGTACTTCATCCAGAATACTTGATAACGAGTACATGCTCGAAACGTCGTGTTTTTAACAATCAAACTATTATATTTTCATTCTGGTACTAAAATTATTTGCTAACTGTATTAACGAAATTTTCGACACGATAAATGTGCTCTTAATAGAAATTTTAGGTAATGATGTCACAAAATCTATTTCTATCAATTTGGATCACATGTACTGAAAAAGCATGATGAAATACCTCCTGATTTGCGAAATCAGCTAAATTTAATCGAAATCAGTGGAGACATGGCCACAAGAGCATAGGCTTTTCAATATCAAACGAATAAATGGCCTATAAAAATTTCTACAAACCTCCGATGTTTACTGTCAGAACTCCATTCTAGAAAAAAAAAGCCGTCATAAATAGTAGTTGTGAATTGAAACAAAAATTGACTAAAATGGTGATTTCTATTCAGTTGAAACTCATTATCAAAAGCAAAGAGAATGCAACACAGCTCCTATGGTCTCGAGTTTACGAAGTCTAAGAATTGCTAAGACGCGTGAAACCATGAACATTTTTCGTATACGCAGTTGGTTTTTCTTTATCCTTTCTTTAGTGTGAGCATGGCTCGTTAGTTAAGGTGGCGGACAACAAATCCAAGGGCCTAAGGTTGGAGTCCCTGGCAGGACCACACTTTTACTTAGAGTGAGAAGAGTCGCTAGCTCTCTATAATTCCAGGCGTACGAATCACGGGGTATTGTCACATCGAGATGAAGGACCAGGAAACAAGGCTGTCGCTAGCTATTGTGCTTAAGGGGGCTGCCCCGATTCCATTTACCGACAAAGTTGATGAGCCATCCTTTATTTGCCGACGAATCTGAAAATTTGCCGAGGAAGCAACCCTTGATGGTAAAACCTCCTCGCCTATACAATGAAATTTTTTCCAAGGGGGCGCCACACCCCTTCCACCCATCCTCCGTAGCAACGGCCCTTCCAAATCACTGCTCGATAACCCTAGCTTCTCAGTGTCCTAAAACTACCTATGGAAGCTCGATATTAATAAATACAAGTTCAAAACTATAAGTTCCTTAATAAACAAAATCATCGCTATGTGATCCTCAGTTCATTCGTGGTTCATATCCTTCAGACTATAGTCTTTTTCGTGTTTGCAAATAAGTTCCCAATTTGTTATAGGACGTGATTAACTATCTACTTGTTAATCAACTCGTTGCTGAACATAAAGTGTAAGAATTAGCTGTGTGGTAGAAATAGCGATGGGACAAAAAAGCATTCTGGGTGCAAATCGACAGTTTGTTGTCAAACATTGACCAACGTATAAAGCGTTTGGCGATTTTGAAAAATGTGTCGTTTGTAGCGTGTCAGTTTAATAAGAAATAAAAATCCATATTCTTTATGGTAGCATCAAACTCAAAGCCTAATGATATAGCTCTTTGTGAAAAACATTATAATCTTTGAAAGCTTACATAACCAGTGATAACATTATATAACCCGGAAAGCATATTCCAAAAAATAGGAAAAGCAGCTGAATTATAAACAAGGTTACCGAGTAATTTCATGTTAGCGCGGAAAAAGAGTCCTTTTGGGATTTAGCTGATCGAATATTTGACAGCAATGCGGGGGAGTGGAGCGATGCGACTGCTATAGTTGAAAACAACGTGAAAATTGACAGCCGATCGTGCAAAAATCGCAGGTCCCAAGATAGTAACACCTGGAATCGAAACAGGCCACCACGCCCAGTTTTTTTCCGTAAGTGGAGCTAAATTAGCCAGTAAGAAAGAGGTTCGCCTTATTTGGACCAAGATCGTCATTTAAGAGATCAAGTGAGCTCTTTCGAGGACACTGAATGCCAAAATAAACTTTGTAAAATAACTAGACTCGGAGAATTGATCGGAGCTTTGATCGCAAGAAAAAAGTGGCACCAAACTGAAATCTGGTTTTCTGATTGTTTAGCCTTTATGATAAATCCATTCGAAAGAATCAAGATGTCAAAACATTATTCTCTGTAAATAGAGAAAAAAATCGTGGCTCTAGAAACTATGTGCAAGGAAAGCTACAATGCCTGCCAAAAGTACTTGGAACACCCAGCAATTTACGCTACCTTTGATATCTTTCATTCCTTTCGTGAAAAAAAATTACTACTTCCGCCCCCTTCCCCCTAAAACAATGTTGATGATTTAGAGAAATATCTATTTTAGGAAGCAAAGGAAAGTGCTTCCTAAAATCCCAACCCGTTTGATAGTAAACCAACATTGTTCTGTATGGGAGAGGGGGGTGATTGATTTTGACCTTGGAATTGATGTCAGTGTTAAAATAAGACTTTTGGCAGGCATTGTATGTCCCTAAACTTGAACTCAGTTGGTTTCATAGGTCCTAAGATTACTAGGTACTGGGTACAGCAAATTTTGGCGATTTTATTTATGGCCACAGCATCAAAAATATGAAAACATGTAAGAGCAATAATTTCAGTACTAATGAATATTATTCCAGCTGTCCCAGTTTAAAGTTCCATGATACTTTACAATTTTAAGCATAGGGGAGGGAGCAACAATAGCTAGATTTAAATTTCAAAGAAATCAGCAGCAGCAGGATCGTGAGTAATTGACCCTTATGCGGAGAGCAGTAGTGTAGCCAATATGGTAAGATTGGGGGCAAAGGTAAGTTTAGCAAGAGAAAATGTGGTCCACACACTTTGGAACAGTTAAGAACACCCTTTTTCAAAGATATTTTTTGCCAATAGGGAGGAGCATCTGACTCCACTTGCCTACCACTCGGCCACGGTGGGGAAAGGTATCAGTTGATTGTTACCGCATACTTGAAAAAATAAGCTAAAATTTTACACATATTCTTCAAAACAAAAAGTTTTCTAATACTAGTTTGATAGTAGACTTCTTCTTAATAAAAAAGTAACCATATAGTCCAATAATTGCATCATTGCCTTTGCAGAAATTATACACTTGCAAATGCTAGAATCATATTATGCCTGACAGCTAAATATACTAATATTCTGAATTCTGAATATTAATAAAAACTAATAGAATATCACACACAGGAGATATTGTTTAGCTTAAAAAATAAGATTTTCAGAAAGGCAAAATGAAAAACAAATATTATAAGGCATATAAGATTTACAATCTTATATGCCTTATAATATTATAGAAATCTTGTAAATAATAGGAATATAAATTATAGGAAACTGTTTAGATTCTAGAGTATTTCGTAGAATAATAAGCACATTTTTTAAAAGAACATAGTGTAAAGGAATACTAAGGCTGGAAATCGCAATATTAAAAAATAAGATTTTCAGAAAGAAAAACAAACCGATAATTGGACATCATAATCATCAGGACAAGAGCCCTCATCTGCCACTGATTCAAAAACCTCTGCAAGTAATTCTAAAGTATTATTTGCAATTTCTTCATAGTTGAATGCACCCAGTTGGCTAAAAATACAAACAGAGGGATAAGATTAAAGCTAAGATACAGGGATTTCATTAGAAGACAGCCACTGGCAAAAGTCAGCCGTTTATTCACCAAACTTTTGTCACCTACTTTCGCCCTGAAGAATGCACACACTTTGGTTAACTTATATAGATGCCTACTTTTAAATGTGAGCCTTCTACTTAAAGATTTATGAAAACCCTGGCAATATGCTACTCCTTTACTAATAAAAATCGCTATGTGAGAATAATTTTTAATTCACAAAACACAAACATCAATGGAACCTTGATATTGCTCATAAAAAAATGGCCTCAATTAAAAATTTATATGTGCCAAAATGTTTAGATTTTTGTTGATATCACACCAGATACTTTCTAGCAGTAATAACTCTACTGGTATTAAAAGAAAGATTGCCATTTTAAAATTACTTTCAGTTAACATCCCCTCTCCCTGAAAACATTTGTTGATTAGAGAGCTTTCAACTATACTGTGTTGATGGAACTGATTGGACACAAATTAATTTCTGAATCATTAAAACAATTAAGTTGGAAGGAAATAATGTAGGAAGGGAGCAAGAAGGTGCCAATGACAACTTACAAGATTCTCATTGTTCAAGTTTATAAAACACTTAACAGCCTTAGTCCTGTTTTCATGAAATACTTTACTTTGTACCTAAAACAACAGGTCACAACCTTCGACTCAAAAACTCTCTTGACATTCCAAAAGCCAGAACTACCAATAACGGTATGAGATCATTAAGTTTTCAGGGGCCTGAAATCTGGAATTCACTCCTGAAATCAATAAAGAAAGCGCAAAATACTAGATAATTTAAGAATTTTATTAAAACTTGGTTCTTTGAAAACAGTTGTGCATGCTTGTTTTGCAGTAAATGAACTGTCTTATGCAATCCTTGAAATTGCTCCATGTTAGTCTTAATTACACTCATTTTTTTATACGAAACAAAGGTCAATGTTGAGTACTCCAGTTTCTAAATGTTCTGGAAAATTCAATTCTCATTGTTTCTTAAGAGTTTCTTAATTATGATGTCATGAAAGATATTATGTTTGTGACCCTTTTTAACACGTCAAGAGATTCGCTTCCGTTCTGACGCTGTATTTAGATGTGGAAATATTTTTATCTCTTGTGTCTTAAGTTCTAGGCCATCAGAGCAATCATGTTCCTGGATTTTACAAAATGTCGTTGTTCTCAGTTTTATCACGATTTAATAATTTCTTAATTTTTTTGCTTCGAGTACTGAAGTTTCTTAATTTTTTCTGACTATCCAGTATTCGTTTCTTATAGCCAGTTTCTTATAATGAATTAGCTTAGTGTATATTCACTATTGTAAAAACCACATTAAATAATCTATACAATGCAATACAAACAGAGTAAGGTTGTCCATTGACAGCCAGGCTGGAAAATTTGGATATGCTCGCAGCCATACTAAATATATTTTTGCTTGTGTGGCAAGATCATACATGTCTTCCAACCTGGATTGCCAGTCAAACATTCTGTATTCGAATGCTGGCAAGTACTCAAACAGCAATCATACAATCTAATTGCCAAATGAGAACCAACTTACTGCCTATTTATGAAGTAACAATAACAAAAAATAAATACAAATACTGATGATTTGAACAAAAACCTTATATTTTACCTTGTTGTGCTGTTGTGTGCAAAAATTTGTACAGGCTGGTGTTCACCAAAAAAGTTGAACTGAAATTAAAAATCATTCTTTCAGAGGAAAATCAGAAAATCTAACCCGTCTTCTTTATTGCCATATAAATGTATCAGATTTAAAAATTCATTCACATTAATTTAATGTCAATCGATTGCAGATTAACTTAAGCTCAGAATTGAAAAAGCATTTGAAGAGAAACATTTTTATACGAGAGTTCTTAAATCGTTTGGAAAATTTTGAATATTTTCATTCTTCAGTTCAATGTTTTATATAGCAAATTAAATATTTGACCAATGGAATTAGGGAATAATTGAAATTCGAATTAGAGCCATACAGTTGCTTCTTGTAATTTCAGAACAATTAAGATAAATACCTTTTTTAAAGACGAGAAGAGAGGAGAAAACGTTTGCACTCTCCAAAACCAGAGTTCTTTGCCTTTTATTGCCTGGGCATTTGATGCGATGAAAGGTCGCATCGCACCTGATTTGTTAGATACATCTCTTAGAATAAGAAGCCTATCCTTTTTCAGTCTTACTCTACGATAAATATGTGGGCTGCTTAACCATTTAAGCATTATTTCTTCCTAATAAATGTTTCTTCCTAATAAATGTGCCAATAAGATCCGATGTCCATGAATTTGTTATTATGTTTCACGGCTCTTCAAAAACAACCGCAACAACAAGTCGAGCAAGAATGATGTTGCTGTTGTGAAAGCCTTCTGCAATGACGTCACAAGGGACTCGTAGACTCAACTTTGTAATTTTCACCATATTATTAACACACAAATATCTTTATCATTCAACAAAAACTCAACAACTTCCCCTTCATTACAATAACAAGACTTTTTATACTATTTACAGTGCGCATGTGCAATTACAACAATAGAGTGATAAACAAAGTATTAATCCTACTACAGTAGGTATGCTTGGGCGAAATGTTATTTTTGATTTTGGCGTTTGTTCTCGGTGTAATGCAGTGTTTCTTATTGTCAACATTTCGTCGCAAGTATTCTTCTGGAGTCCATCGAACAGTTTGCTTCCGCGGCCTTTCAGTTTGTTATATATAACTAGTAGGTCTGTATATATTTAAAACAAAAATAGATAAGCTTGGTCTTTCCTCTCTCTTTTCCTAATCCCTCCTCCCTTTCCATTGTTTGGGCTTAGCTATAGGTACTTGAGCTTTTGCCTAACATCACCAACTAAAAAAGGTTTACAACCATAACGCAAGGTGTTTTTGAGTCACCTTCAAGTCAGAGAGAATTTGTTTTTAAATGGAGATGAACAACACTTTAAGGCATGAATCCACAATGACACGAATACAGAATGAGATATACTGTTTTAGCGTGTATTTCATACCCAAGCAAAGCCCCAAGGAAAAGATCTTTAGAAATGAAGGATAATGAGAGTTATATCACAGAGAAGAGGCAGGAGGGAAAAGGTGTCCAGGAAAACATTATGAAATGCCTACAAATATAAAATATCAGTTATATCTGATGAAATTGGCTGAGGCATGGCAAGTGAAATACTCTATAATGCTAGTATATTACTGCTTTGTTGGTCTGGTTCATAAGTTTTAGAACCATATAGAGACTAGTGTCCATTGCAGCGTTTATTTCAACGTGCAATGATAACCTATTTGTGCAGTGGTAAATCTTAATTGTAGAATTATAAACTCAAATTCTGTGCAGTGATAAAACTGCAAAAAAAGATTTGCTAGTGATAAAAAAAATTGCAATAACTATCAGTAGAAACATGAAGCTTATAGAAGAGCATTACAATATTCAAAACGAGAACATA
Organism: Rhopilema esculentum; assembly: GCF_013076305.1. The sequence continues at coordinate 2,893,396 of NW_027019384.1, read as the reverse complement.
ACAGTAACAATTAACAATTATCATATGAAATCTCTCTAATCTTTCATCGAATTCATTAACTAGAACTCAGGGCCTTTTTTAAATACGTACTAAGGGGGCAATTACCTCTGCAGCCCAAGTGGCTTTCCATTGTCGTAAACAATAGGCCATTGTCCCTTTCTTATTTAAACAAGGGTTTGCCCCCGCATCTAATTTCCCTTGGAAAAGGCTATAACTAGAAGCTGTATAGCATGTTTTGCTCTTCATCTTCTCCTTTGAGATCTTTGTTCTCAAAAACATGTTTAAACCTTGGCCACATTTTCTCGTCGAAATCACTTGTAAAGCTTTGGTGAGAGCTAGTGTAATTCAATAATTTCACATGCAGTTAGTTTAATAGGTGTGGTCATAAAAATTTTTCAAAAGGCAACACCAAAATTCGTAATAAAAATCCCCTATAATAAACCCTAGTCCATTGGTATATTTTTTCCAGGTTTTTTCAAAAACACTTTTTTTATTCACTTAAACGACATTGCATTAACTGTAATTCCCCTCTCCTCATCAAACAATTTTTTTGGGACTGAACATCCTACGATAATATTGCACGCTAACAATCTTGCTTTTTTGGAGGGGGGTAGAAATCAATGCTGTCTCACAATTTTTCTGAAAGATTAAAGCTTAATTGCCTTGACTGGGCAAGAGCCTGTGTTTATGTGATAATAACTTAGACAATCTGTAGCAAATCTAGCTGGTTTTGCTCATTTCGAAATATATCATGGTGTTCTTTCAAATCATGTGCTTAAAATTCAAAGTTCTAAAAATGATTCTCAAAGCGTCACCTTTTTTCCATCGTTGCTACGAATTTGATGATGCTGAGGAGGAGGGTAGTGGGTGCAAATTGCATCGCCAGAAGACCAATTTTCCAACAAAACGTGACTTAAAAGACTGTAGCCAAGTTTTAATCACACAAATGTCAGAATCAATTACGCTGGAGATATCTGAGGAAATACGGAATTGGGGGTGGGCAGGTTATGAGAAATTTAAACTTATTTTTTATTCTGATTATCGTTAAATTTTGTTATTTCTATTACTATCAATGTTTATCTTGGTCGAATTATCTTATTATTGTGTCCATTTTATCTTGAACTGGACAATGCAATGCATACATATCAACCAAACTCGGGTTTACTTTATAGCTTTTTGCTGTATTACGTAACTTGATAAAGAGAAACAGTTCTCTGGATGGGAAAACATTGCCTGACTTTTTCTACTTTTTATTGAGAAGTTATAGAAAAATATCAATAATGCATAGCCAGGCAATATATTTGACTCAGAAACTTATTTCTTCAAACTTAGAGCAAAAAAAGTAACAAACTGATTCTGTTTTGATACAAGCAAGTTATAAATTTTTTAGGCCCTTCAGATAGAGAATAGCTTTCGAAGTAACTATAGTAACAATCTTTAAACTATGCAGCCTCATCGGAACCCAACAATTGTGAAACTGTAGTATATTTCCTTTAAAACAGTTTACTGAGTGAGAAGGAATACAATGGACAAACCCCTCAATATGAATTTCGTTCCAACGGCACTGCTATGGAATAACCAACAATTACAAGCCATCGAATATTTTCTGTTGCTATAGAAGAGAAGCCATGGCTGCCCATTGAAGGGAAAATGCTCTTTTTGTTCTCTTTTTGAGAAAGGGAGCAAGGGGGCAAAAATGCCCTTCCCATAAAAGTGTTTTTCTAATGCGCTCTTGATATTGGCCTAGCAAATCATTTTCAAATTTTGGTTTTTAGCCAAGAGGGTGCTCTCTCCTTGATTAGTATACCTGTTGAGAGAGTTCCTTCTTTCAAGAAATTCCCTGAATATGAGTCCCCGTATAAACTTGTTAGCTTGTTTCCCTTTTTGTAACTTGTTACTTTGATATACTGTGTAATTATTTTAGTGGCATTTGCATTTAGCAGAATTTTAAAATGAAATAAACAGAACTAAATTTAATTGAAATATCAAGAAATTGCTTAATCAAATTCTGACTGTATGTACTGCTTTTACAATCAATTTTCCAATTTGGTGGATGATGATGTTTACCTACCCTGGGTACCATTGTATATAAGATGAAATAGATTATATTTTATTTTACAAGTAAAAATGGCAGAAAAGAAACCATAAGTTGAAGCTGACTATGATTCTTAAAGCCTTTGCTTTCTTGGCGATTTCTGATTATAAGCAAATTCCAAACAAGTTGGGTAGCACTTACTAGAAAACTCAGGTTGTGCCTAAAACTTTAAAGATGATTTGTTTCCAGTGCCCTGGCGATCTTCAATTTAGCAGTTTTAGACAGGGACGGATTTAGCGAGGTGGGTGTAGAGGGTGTGACACCCCTTCCCCAATGATTTATGTCCTTCGGAAAATTTTGCGTCAATTCGGAAAAAATAACTTTCTGGTAGTCAGTTATAATAAAAAACGGCTGTGTTTTCCTTTATTAATCTTCTATTCTTCTATACCTAAAGGTAAAAAGCCGAATTTTAAAAATGGCGCTTCCATCATTTTCCAATGACCTGAAGGGTGTGACACCCCCAATCTTCGCCGATTAAATCCGTCCCTGTTTCTAGAATCTATCTACATAAAAATTGAATACTCTGATACTTTAGAACTTAATGTCAGTAGAAAGGCTTATCGAAATGTTTGCTTTCTTTCAAAGCCATTTTCAAACTGATTCTATGAACGGAAGTCAAGAGTTCGGGTAATGCTTGCATGTGAAGCTCAATTTATAATGACTGTATTATTGCCCGCAACTCGCGCGCGATAGCGCGCGAGTGAAGGGCTTATAGTCTGCCCCGCGTATAAGTAGCATATGGAAGCTTCAGTTCATGTTGTCAGCACTTTTTCAGCAGATTTTGTCACTTTTCTGCTGCCATGACAACTGTCAATCAATTTCATTGTCAATCAATCGGCTTTGTCGAGGAGATCGTTAACCGCCACCTCTTTGTGCGGAAGGGAATTATCTTCGGAGCGCTGCTCTGCCAAGACTCTGTTGCCTTCGGTTTTTTGGCACGAAAACGGTGCTGCATCACAGCTCTGTTCTCCGCAATGGATGGAAGTTTTGATTCGAAGTTTTGGGAATCAAAACCAGTCGAATGCCACACTTTTCTCCCAAAAACTCGAGACCGTACGAGCAAAAGTTATGATTGTTGGCACGAAAACGGTGCTGTATCACAGCTCTGTTCTCCGCAATGGATGGAAGTTTTGATTCGAAGTTTTGGGAATCAAAACCAGTCGAATGCCACACTTTTCTCCCAAAAACTCGAGACCGTACGAGCAAAAGTTATGATTGTCGTGATTATCGAAAAATAAATGTCAAACCCTCGAAAAACTTCATGATTTTCAAAAGGGCGTTGGACTTAAATCAAAGGCAAACTGAACACCAAAAATTCTTGATAAAAAGAATAGTTTAGCATCAACTAGAGCAGCTGTTTTTATAGAATTGTGAAAACCCAAGATGGTGTCTTCTTCGAATATCCTGACCTAAATTTTCAAAACAATCATTATCAAGGAACTAATTGTTTGCGGGCAGTACTAGCAAGAGCTATTTCTAGTTTTAATTAAATAGTCGCATTTGAGTCTCGCAAGAACAATAATATGTTTTACAAGAATGTTGATATGTAATGTAAAAAGCAAGAAGCCTCACAGTTGCGAAGTCAATGTTATAGCTCGAACGTTTAGGTTGCTGGTAATGTATGGCGATGATTAATGTGGTACTTGCTGTTTTTGAAGAAATATTTTAAAGGAGAATGAAATTTCTTTTGCTTTCGTTGGTTCTCAGTGGCCTCATATTGTTTTATCACATAAATATTCACATTGGTTGTCTGTAGAGTATCGTTGGTTTACTAAAGATTACATCGGCTTGCTGTAGATTACTACCCGTTTACCATAGACTACAACTGTTTTACTTTAGTTTTCCATTGGTTCTAAGTGGTCTCTTATTCTTTATCAAAGTTATCTCATCGGTTTACTGTAGATTACTGTCGGTTTCCTGTAGATTGCATTCGGATCATTGTAGATTGTCGTCGGTTTACTGTAGATTACCATCGGTTTACTGTAGAAAACCATCGGTTTACGGTAGATTACCATCGGTTTACTGTAGAAAACCATCGGTTTACTGTAGATTACCATCGGTTTACTGTAGAAAACCATCGGTTTACTGTAGATTACCATCGGTTTACTGTAGATTACCATCGGTTTACTGTAGATTACCATCGGTTTCCTGTAGACTACAATCTGATCATTGTAGATTGTCGTCGGTTTACTGTAGAAAACCATCGGTTTACTGTAGATTACAATCGGATCATTGTCGATTTTCGTCGGTATACTGTAGATAACAATCAGTTTAGTATAGTTTCTGTTTACATAACTGTAAATTGCTGTTGGTTTACTGTGGTTTCCATTTGGTTTATCTTCGTTTCCTACGGATAGCTATAGTTTCTTATCGGTTTACTGTCGTTAACCAACAGTTAACTGTAGTTTGTAATTAATTTTAGTAGCTTTATTGTAGTTTCTCATTTGATTACTTTAGATCATGACCAGCTTACTTTAGATTACCATTAACAGCTTTGACTAAGATTATTACATGTTTAGCTGCTGCATTTATTATCGTAAACTATCAATGAAATCCATTTTAATTGTATATTCTTTTGTAGTTTATTTGATTTTGCCTTGAAGAGAATTCCAGATCCTTGGACCTTAGTAGCTTAGCGATTTTATATCGTAACAGTGGGCTTTATGTTTAGGATGTAAAGATGATTAATTGATCATACGTTGGCCACGGTATGTGCTTCTGGGGAAAAGCTGCTTCTCTGGTTCAATTAATGCAAAGTTTTACTCCAAGAGCTAAAGAGGTGATTGACTTTTAGAGAGCTACAGATAAAACCCTTTCATTAATTTTCTATAGTTCATTTGGCTTTCATTGCAGCAAAAAAGCCTCACAAGAGAGCACCCTGTTTCTCTAATCTTACCTATGAACGATATTTATCTGTTTAGAAAATTGAGTGGCAAAGCTGTTTTTGATAGAAAGAGATGCAACATGAAAAATTTTAAAACGAAAATTTGCGATTAAAAATTGGAGGTCAAAGATGGGTCGCTTCCTTGCTAACAAAAGTTCTTCAGCATGAAAAATGACTTCGAAATTTGAACCCCTGTTGATTATTTCGTCATTATGGGAGTTGCCTAACTAAGAAATTAACTTTCCCCAAATGATAGATCTTTCTTCTGGTCATTGAACCTATGTGCCAAATCTTTGTTTTTCTGTAAGAATGGGATTATGCTTATTCAAAGCTCATAGTTGGAGAGAGGGCTTCTAAGAGGGAGCTGGCTTGAGAAGGGAGATTCAAAGCTCAAAAATCAAGAAAGGGGGGTACACAGTTTGATACCCCAAACTATGTTTATAAATAGAAGAAAATCTGTGACACAAAAGACTTGCTATATTCTACAAAACGTACCTAGAAAAACCTATACTGTTCTAACAAAATTAAATGTTATATTTAATTTATTGTAGTTTATTTCAATCTTCAACATCCGAAAAAATATCTTCAAGTGTTGAAAAATGTGTTGAACAAAGAAGTTAGCCTTTGAACTGAATCTTACATGACATTTTGTTACATACTTACTATCAACACAAAGCGAACTTCAATACATCCCAAAATGAGTAGTTTTTGTGCATGCATTTCGTAAGCCAGTAGTCAATAGATTTTAAACATGTGGTCAAAATGTGCCAACCCAACCTTGTTTTACAAAGGTTTCCCGGTTCCTGGCACTATTGCTCTAAATCATTTATATTGAAAGAATGGTGTGTCTGTTTAGTTAATAGAGAGAAGCGGGTAACGTTGTTGTCACCTTGAAACTAACGTTGTGTCCTCAAAGCCAAGGGCTCGACAGTCTAGGATCTCTATTTATTCCCTCAATCAGCATCTTCTGATTGGTAGAAAAGACTATACTGACAATACAGCATTATGGACAATCTACTATTTTTAAGATTCAAAACAATGAAATCGAGGCTGTTTGCAAGTAAGGCTGTACGTAGAAAGGGAGGATGTATTACCTAACAAGATGTAGCACCTCTGAAATCTTTCAAGAAATATGAACGCTCCTTTTGGTTTGCTTGCATTGCTCTTCATATTAGATCATCTACTTAAAGTTTTAAATGAGGCCTAGGTCATTGATTTAGATTGAAAAAAGCAAAGAACCAAGGCATGTACCCTATGGCACCCCGACGTCCTTGTCTGAAATACCCTGGGTACCAGAGTCACAGAAATAAGAGAGCGAAAATAGAAGATAGGCGAGGAGAAGCGGAGGAGCGTCTTTCCTCTCAGCTATACGCTCCTCCGCTTCTCTGCTTGGCCTTCTGTTTACGCGCTCGAATTTCTGTAGCTCTGGTACCCACTGTATATATCCAAAAGTATTTAATCCATCCTGCTAAACCTGCTAAAATGAGAGATAAGATTAAAATCAAGAAAATTTGCACACCGTTAAGCTTACGATTTTCGAGGTAAACCTGATGAGCAGCAATATATATTGTTCGCTTGAGATCAATTAACAAAAACCCCACAACCTTTCCAACCTGCGCTAGTCCTCAGTACTTTTAAGTAAACATCTTGCCGTAGATCAAAGTTTCAAAAATCCAGATTGGTTGTCAGAGGAAAGGCAATTTTCACTCAAGTAAACCTGTAATGATACAGCTTGTTTCAAAGAGCCCCAGACGACTGACATGACTAATTTTGGTTTTTAGTTAGAGTTAGCCAGGCACTGTGCAGCCATGGGCCTAGCAGGGGCTATAGCCCCCCCCCCCACTTTTTTGCAATAATAGGCTAGAAAGTTATTTGAAGGTTTACTCTAACGCAATTTTGGATAGTTTACTCCTATGTAGTAGCAGTTCCGTTGACTAGGAACCATTTTTGTTCTTTTTCTAGGTGTTTCATCTTGTTTAATGAAATGATGTATTTTCTAGGCTAATTCTATCTATTTTTATAGTTATTGATATCTTCTCTGAACCAGACGGTTAATAAAAATTCAATAGAAATCAGCAAGTATTTTCTAAAAGGGGCGTTTTCCCGCGTTCAATAGGGCGTGTCCTCAAAAAAATTTCGGTCACACCCATTTCAGCCCCTCCACTTTCAGAGTGGTGCGCGGTCCTGGGAGTTAGCAGTGTCGTCTCCAACTTTAGGAATTGAAGCACATCTAGATTTTATAGTCGTCTTCAGTTTCATCCGTTTTCATAGCGGAACAATGTGAACATAGGCCCTGAACAGAGTTATTTCGATGTCAAAGTATTTAAGATTAAGATCGATGTCAATGCTGAAAAAATAAATCTAGAAAATTTCTAAGGTAAAACAATTATGGTTTTAGTAGCAAATTGACACGTTAGCTGGGAATACCTTAATTTTTTGCCAATGTCTTTTGCTTGACTCTTCCATAGTGCTGGCACAAGCGAGGGCGATTGTTCGTGCAAAATAAGAAGGTCAGATCGTAATCCACACAGAGGTGAATCATCCACATCTGCCAAATTAATATTTGTTCCAGGATTCCACACAAATTGTTAAGACAATACAGCTAAGATAGACCTCAGAATAATTTCCCCTTTGCAGTCACAAGACTGAAGCTGGTGTTCTCACATAATTTGGACCACTTATTTCTTGGCTGTCGGTGCGCCAATCTCAAAGATGGCCATATGTAAAACCCCAATAGTTTTTGGGAAGATGAAGAATGATAACCAATCAGAGGCGGATCCAGAAAAAACATGAAGGAGGGGTAGTTGGTAGTGAGGGCGCTGAAAAATTTTCAAAAATTGATGACGAGAGTATGCTGTATACAACAATTTCAGATCCATTTTTGAAATAAACAACAAAACTTTGAGGTAATCATTGAAGCGAATTAACCTATCGGTCTCAGAAACTTTTTCACCTGATTCTCATTCTTCAAAAGAGGTGCACAATTTCCAAAAAGGGGCGCCAGAGTTGCTTCAGCTCGTCGAGGGAGGGGCAACTGCCCCTAGTTGCCCCCCTAAATCCACCACTGTAACCAATGGCTATCTTCCAACGACTAGCACATCTAGTTTTAGCAATGCTTTAACTCGTCGAGGGAGGGACAACTGCCCCTAGTTGCACCCCATAAATCCGCCACTGTAATAAATGACCATCTTCCACCGACTGGCACATCTAGTTCTAGCAACTTTTTACAAACCACTTTGCACGCAACCACATGACATCAATTCAAGTGGCCTTGGGGGGGAGGGGAGGGATGTGCTAGATAATAATTTGATTTTGGTGCCAAAATCTTCATTGGAAAATGGAAGAAATGTCAGTTTTTAAAACTTGGCTTTTAACTTTAAAATAGAGAAAATTAGAAGATAATTAAGTATATTATGGCAATATTGATTACTACCAAAAAATGACTTTTATCGAATGGATGCAAAATTTCCTGAGAGGCACAAAAACATTATCCTGGTTACCAGAGCCATTCCGGGATAAAATATTATAGAAAGCGAAAAATATTTCTGTGACTAGTTTCGAACTATATTTCTGAGTCTAAATGACGGAGGCTCTGGCGCCCAGGGTACAAAAATGTTGGGGAGGTGGTGTCGCACAACCCTACACCCCTGGTAGATCTATCCCTGACAAAAAGTGATATAAAGGTGATATGTCATTAAAAAAATCTGAAAATACCAGTACATTTCAATTAGTTGGGTAGAGTGCAAAAGACTTTTGCTCTCTTCAGTCCAACTTTAAGTTGTCTCGCAAAATGTAACGAAATACATAGCAACACGAATACATACGCCAGCTTTGCTACAATGATCGCAAAGTCCTAAATCGTGCCATCTTTTTTCGAAATGAAATGAAAGACGAGGATATATCAACAGTTTGCAAATCCGACGATGCTTCTTTAGGTCCCTTTCTCTCCTACCTTTACTTTCAAAGACACATGAACCAATTTGTCTATTTTCAAAGCGTTTCATCACTTTATGTGGGTTAAGAGCAGGGTATAGTATCCAACATGCCTTAATGATGTTTTTAAGGAACTTTTAGATAGCTTTAGGCCACTATGTTTAGACCAAGGAGAATATGCCGATGCTCTGTTGGTAGAGATCTATAGAAAGCTTTCGATTGCATTGATTATGAACTGCTAATTGCAAAAGTACTTGCCTATAGATTTAAGTTAAAAGCTATTTGGTACATTAGAAACAAAATGCAAAGGTAGATCGGTCCTTTAACGCATGGTAGGAAACAAAAATGGGAGTGCCTCAAGTATTGTTCTTAGTGACTATTTTGTTGAACATTTTTATAAACGATCAATTTTTACTGATGAATATCTTCATGCAGATGACACAACTTTCTGTGTGTGTAATAACAAGATTGAAGATATTTTACAAAATCACAAAGCAAAACCAATCAACCTATCAATCGCTGAAAAGAAATAAAAAATTGGTTTAATAAAGTGCTGAAAAACATTGGATATGCCTAGATTGTAACCGAAGGTCAGTGGCGTAGATTGAGGGGGGCCGGAGGCCACTGCCCCCTCACCAGGCTTCAAACAAAATTTGTCTGAAGTTTCACGATGACCCGACGAAGCATTTGTTGGAATATTTTATGAAAACATCGAGTATCGAGTCATGATTTGTTTTGTAGCATTAACCCTTTTCTATCTAGAATGAAAGTATATCTGGTGAAACAAGGAGCAGTAGAATGCAGAAATTTAAAATGTATTCAGACGACTCTTGGACAGAAACCCTACAACAATAAAACATCATCGATTTTCTTTATGATGCCAAGGGTTCTTTGTGCTGAAATTACGAGCCCCTGGAAATTTGTGACTAAGGGCCTGAGAACGGTGTTGGTGTTGCTTCTGAGCTTGCTAAAAGTGTATTAGTTAAAACTGGGGTAAGACTGCAGTCTGGCTGCATTTATTTGCCATATCTTTGTAGCTAGCATGGTTATACCCTGGGTACCACAAAGCTTGGAATTCAGGCACGGACTTGCCATGGGCGTTTTGGGGTGCGACACCCCACAAATATTTTGCTTTATTGCTTAAATTTTGCCTTTATTCAGGAAAAAATATTGTGGTAGCCATAGTTAAAAATTGCGCAAAATTTTGCTTTATTCATTCTCATTTTTTTTAAAGATAAAAATAGATTTATAAAAATGGGGGTTTCCATCATTCTCTAGAAAGTAAAGGGTTTGTTTCTAAAATAAAATCACTTGCCTCTAAAATCCGTTCCTGTTGGAGTCATGCCAGACCTCTTACCCCGAAGCATAGTCTATGTAAATCATTGTTGAATCACGTGTTTCCTTTCATATAGTCTATCTGAAGCTCAGTCGTATTTATTCTGAGCTTCTAGTGATAACAGTGCAGTAAGATAGGCTCGTCAAAAATGGAGTTCATGTGGATGTTTCATCTATTTTCAGCCTAATAGGAGCAACGAATAATTTGTTCTCTGTTTTTATCAGATTTTTCATACCTGCAATTTCTTACTTTTTACACAGTCGATGAGACAATCTTAGGCCCACTCATTTCAAATACATAAATATCTCATTGAAGCCTCACTGTTCAAAGGAGTTATTGTAACGCTTGTATTAATGGTTGTGACATTCCATTATGGAATAATCCTTTTGTCACGATAAGTTTTAAAAATACAATGTTTTTTATCGCGCATGATCAATAGGGCCTGCACTCGGATTGTTATTTGTAGCTAGGCAATAGATTTCCGAGAGACAAATCGCGAGAAAACGCGGGAAAAGCACGGGGCATAATCTGGAGGCTAATCAACTCGAGCCAATCGCAAGTCATTCAATTGTTCACATGCGTAATAATCGATGCGTCAACACTGATTGAAGGACGGAGCAAGACACTTGATGTTGGTTGTCTTTTTTGAGAAAATGTTGCTTGCAAATTGCCGTTTGTTTTTGCTCACTTTGAGCTCAGCAACATGTGACAAAACATGCATTCGTCAATGTTACATGTTTTAGCTGTATTATGAAGGCCGTGATCAGCAATCGGACCATTGCCTAAATCAAGAAAATTTGCCTGCTTGTTGATCTCAACCGGTTTCTTTGCAGAAACAGCCATTGTCGTAGTCTACTGCTTCTTTTTAATCCAAGCTTCGAGTTGGCAGCAACAAGTCAAACTCCCCTGAAAACTCACCAGAAACTTCGAAGGATATTGTGGGGACCTTGTTGGTTGTGATTTTTTGTGATACGGTGCCCTGATGGGCTGTGCTCCCAGTATACACGTCTCGCAGAGTACTGGAGTTGTATACTGCAGAGAGGACAAACTGAAAACACTCAAACATTCGAGGACTACATCACTTAGCATTTCTGAAGTTGTTAGTCATATTCCCCAAAATCAAAGTGACACATTGATAACAGAAAACAGAGCATTGAAGATCGACAAAGAAAGGGAAAGCAGCTTTTCTGCCCGTGCTGTTCCTTGGATTGAGGCCGAAACTCAAACACTTGATCAGACAGTGCATCAGTCAGCCGGCATGGAAGTCAAGGTTTTTTTCGTCTTCATAGATTACAGCCTGCTTATTCTCATTAATTCGTTAGCGGGTTAAGCAATTAAACTCATCTTTCTTTTGAATTTTTCCATGTTTTCAGTCACCCCTATTGACCAAATTCTTCCCAAACTACTGTTCTCGATGCCTGCCTGAGATAGGCCTATTTGTCACTTTGCTCAAATCCCAGCTTGCCAAAACCGCCTAATGCTGAAGTTGTTCGCATAGAAGTATCCACTAACATGTATATATTATTTAGCTTTATAAAGGTAACTAAGAAAGGCTTTCCTGTTTACTGGACAGCGTCCTAGCAAAAAATATCCGATATCATTAACATTTTCAGATTACACTCTTGAAATTTCATGGTCGCGTTACTCATAACATTGGCTTTGAAATGCTCTTTTGCGACACTTCCTTAGTTTTTTTCTCCATTTTTTCAAAACACACATATTCGGCATTAAAAACTGGTCGAGTAAACGTTAGAACGAGCTTGGACAAGTTGTTTTGTTTTAACACGAGTTCACCTGCTGGTCGCTGACGAGAAATGTCTTCCCACTCAGTCACTTCCAACCATGAATTCGATGCAATGCTTTCCTGTACTTAATTTCTTTCATGTTATCATCCTGAAATATTTTCGAATTTAGTCGCAGAAAGGCAGAGTAAATTTATACCTGTGATTAATTATGAGCACGATATGGCCGATTGGAAGGAAGGTCAAACAGAATTTGTTTATGTATATTGTTCAAGCCAGTATTTAGCAACCAGTCATAACTTGACTCGTTTTATGTGCAATTGTATTTATTTCTGATTTTATATTACTAACCGATAGATCTTATGCGTTTTTTAATCCAGTTTGTCGTATCATTTGCAGCTCAGTACTTAAAATCACAAACTACCGCTTATCGTACAGTTGCGAATTTACGATAGCATTTGCTTTGACCATAGTCTATTCTTTGACACCGAACAGGTGATCATAAAACTTTTGATGTCTTTGTTTTAGGCCTCTAAACGTGAACTGCTTTTTGGCCCCATGAAAGTAATTCAACAACCAATGGAGGTAAGGTCTTTAACTTGAGGGATTTCTTGTTCGGAATTATTTGTTATCGATCCTAGATTTTTGCATAAGACATCCGTTTGTTCAGACTTTCAAAGATCAATTTTAAGATCCTTTTATTTTAAATTCATCTCTGTGTTTTAATGCAGTATAAGCCCCGTTTCTTTTAAAGAAAATTCGATTTTAATAACGATCAGGGTGATTTTGGTGGCATTTCGAATTTCAAGGCATTGCTTGGGTTTTTAAATGGCAGATACAAGGTAGTTTGTTCTTTTCTTGAAGTAAAAAATCTCAACTGCTTTTCTGTCTGAGTTGTTCTATTTACCAACATTATAATGGCACTTATATTACTTTGCCCCAAGGGCAAAATATAAAATCGCGGAATCCCATGGTCTTTCTACCACAATCCCACAGAAAGTTTCTTGTAGGCCATGTCAAGCATCATGACATTCTTCATTGATCAATTAGATCTCAATAAAGTCACTCTTCATTCAACAATTACTGTTCAGAAATGTAAAATTAACCAACTTGACATTCTGTCTAAGCTCAAATGACATTCTTTTTGAAGTACTCTGAAACCTTAATTATTTTTTATTGAAATTGTTAGCTGTTTTTGTTACCTGGTTTGAAAAAATCTTAAGATGCTGCTCAAAACATCTAATAAAATTTACATATATGCCCAGCTCCGGTTTTAGCCAATTTTTTTTAAAAAGTTCTAGAGACCTTAGAAGAAATACCCTTTTCCACAGAAATATTTCACCATTTTTTAGAGAACCAATGAGTTGGCCAATCTCTAAGAAAAAAATAAATTTACTGGATAAATGTTAAGGGCCTTTTTTTAGTTTTATTTACTTAATGTTTGTATTCTTCATTAGTGTGCGTACAAACTGCTTTTTGGTTGTCTGTCAAATACAATATGCTATATGGGCTACAAAATGCATTCTACATTAGAAAAGACCACTTCTAGTTTTGTTTGATAGTAAAGTAGATAGTTCTCTGATATTTTTCGTCTGAACATTCAAGTTTCTCCATTCACACAGTAGTGAGATCAGCATTTCATTTCAACCACAGTCCTTTGCAACACTTGTTAGTTTGTCACAACTTCCACTAATCCAACTTCTCTCGAAACCATTAATGCTGTGGGCTGATTAATTATTTAGGTTTGTTGGAAAATATTTTCTCCTTTAAGGCCTACACTTTTTGTTTCTATGAAAATAAAGTTGAAAGCATTCTTGGAAAATATTCCCTTATTAAAATTCAATCCGCAAGACAGTCATGGTCACAAATGCTAGAAAATATGGTCAAAAATGCTTAAAACTTAATGAGAGATGATCAACTGTAAAGACAAACAGATCTTTTGTAGGTAAAACTTTAGAACAGGAGCCCCTGAATACCCTTATACCCCAGACGATTGCACCCCTTTATTAACAGCTGATGATGAATAGGGTAATGCAATTTTTAATGAGCTGCACATTTTATTTGCAAAATATCCTTATGGAAGTCTGATAACAGCGAAAAACAACAATTGATGAATGACTAGATTGTGCCCAAAAAAATTTTTCTAGTACCAAGAAATGTCCGTAATAAGACAGAATAACTAAGAACACTTTTCTTTATTTTTAAGTTATTGTTAATTTACACAATGCTATGCATTGTTGTACCATATAAGATATATTTTCTGCTGATTGTTCTTTCAAAGTAAATATTAACTGATAAAATGATTCCTTAAAAAATATCCTGCTTTTCAGCATCTTGTGCATGCATCTTTTTTTAGAATTTAATACCTCCATTTAAAGTTGCCCTTGTCACAGCACATGACATTTAAAAATGCCCTTGTCACAGCACGTGTCTCATGGCACATTTGAAAAGTTCCACTTCAAAAAATTCAAATTGGCTTGCATTTTTATTAACAGTTCATTAGCAATCATCTGGGTTTAAAGATTTATGCCGCTCAAATAATATTTCCCTTGTTATTGATAAGTTTTTCTGTGCAAGAAGCTACCACAAATTAACTTTGTCTTTAACAAATTTTTTATGATGCTCAAAACTGTAAATGAAATTTCAAGTTTAGGAAGTAACTAAGAAGATATGAAAGTAAGTTTGAAAGCGTGGAGAATAACCTTCATGCCTTCTGTTAATGTACTATCTTGGAGTGCATTGGTACGGCATGCAAGTTATATTTGCTGATGTGAATGATGGGAAAGAACTCTACCTAAGACTAAGGTATAGAGCTGTGGTAAACATGGTTGTAGCAAATGGTAACGGTTTGGGGTAGGGGCTTAGTGTTGATCTTGCCCAAATGCTGTATTGAGATAGAACTGCCTGTATCAAGCGTGAAAGGCAACAAATTTTACCTGATAAGGATGGCTGCACCCCACCCAGCCCCTGTGTCTCCAAATTCTATGATAACAAAACCCCATTAAAAGAGATTCAATAATTTCCCCCCCCCCCCTAATTGGTGGCATTTTTCATTGCTTTGTGATACTTTAAAGTTCCCTTTAGCAAATGAGGCTAGTATTTCCTATCAAACAAACAGCTAGATCACCAAGCCCCTGTTTCTCTAATGTCTATGATGGCACAACCCCATTAAAAGAGATTCAATAATCCCCCCCCCCCTCCAATTGCTAGTATTTTTTATGGTTTGTAATACTTTAAAGTTCCCTTTAGCAAATTAGGCTAGTATTTCCTATTAAACAAACAACTAGATCATTCTATGGCAATCCCATACACTATGGTGAAACTTTTATTGTTTATGAGGATAACAGCAGAAATTCTTTTGTGTTGGTGGAAATCTTGTATGCAATTTCCAAAAGTGAATTGCCACTTGCCAGTAAGGAGATTCCAAAGTTTCCAGATGCTTCAATATCAGAACAGGAATATAGTTAATGGAAATGAAAGTATTTAGGCAAATGGAAGCTTAATTGATTTATAAGCTAGCTGTTTTTAGGCGATCCTTAATTGTACCAAATATGCATCCCATTGAAACAGGCTCATTTGCTACATAGAAAGCATTATAGGTTGACATCAACCAAGGATAGCTGGGCCAATTTGGCTGGCACCTCATTTGGCTCCCTCTAAATTTATTGGCAAAAGATTTCAGTTCCTGGATGAATATTTGCTTGCTTCCATAGGCCCTCTCCTACTTTACATCACTGTCTGGATGCATTTTGGAATTCCTGTAATTTTCACTTCATGATCAAATACAAATCCTTTTTGGAAAATGAAAACGTTTTGTGACAGCAGCCAGCTCATTAGCTTTTTATCAATTATGTACCTGGGAGCCTATTACATCAACTAATGTGTGGATTGGCCATTCTCCAGTCAAAAGCCTGGTTAATTTGGAGAGTTGTCAAATTCATCATGGCACCAGCAGTTCTGCGAAGCAATCATCCCACTTAGTGAAATATCACCATATTTCTAGCAATTGCTTCAAATTTCAGTCAAAAAATGACAATTTGCTTATTTTTTATAATATAGGTACATAGGCCTAGTTGGGCCTTAGCATAATTACAATTTGTTGCTATCAATGTACCTATGAAAATTATATTCAAAACTTGAAAGATAACGAAAGAGAAAGGTTTATTATCCCATGTCTTTATTGTAGCAAGGCAAAATCAATGAATGGAAAGCATCATGGCTCCCTGCAATTGCGTAGTACATAGCTTCCAATGGCATTCATCTTGGATTTAGGGGGCTTACATCAGTAACTGGGTGTTTGTTTAGTGTATCCTTATGTCGCTGCCGGTATTACAGTGGGTGCATTGTTTCTGTACGGGTCTTTTTCATTTGCGTAATTGGTCTTATTTAAGTAAATGGTTTGCGACTATCTATTTTCCCAAACGACAGGTGTCAATTATCGTTTAGTTGTATTCGCGATTGAATAGTCTGAAACCAGTTAATGTGGTTATCGTTTGCGGTTGGAGGTTTTGCTCACACAATAGAGGTCAGTTTTTCTCAGTGACCTGCTTGAAATTTAGGAGAAATCATTTGCTGGATTCCATGCAGTGATGGTGTCCTAGAAACTGTTCCAGTGCTGTTGGGAGATGCCCTTTGTTTGTTAGGAGCAAGCGGATTGAATTTCTAAGTATCTTGTTTCAGTGGCCTTCTTTTTTACAACTCCTCAAACAACATACCCTACCCCTCAAGATACGCCCGAACCTCTTGTCCCTGAACTAATTTCTGTTTGCCATTGCTCCCGTACTTCAAAATTTTCTAGTACCCCAAATTTGCCCCAGATTTTGCACATAAATTAATCATTTATTTTTCTAAAAAGGATATTATTTGACAGAGGCTCTTTTGCACATAGGCATAGATGGTTGCAAACAATAAGCAATTTTCGGCCTGGCATGATTGCCTTTACCGAGGGGAAATTCACTCTTGCAAATAGCGTACGAGATTTTCCCTAAAACAAAAGGATTTCCAGGGATTTTCAGATAAAACAATAGGATTTTCGCAAAAAGTGTACGAGATTTTCTGGGAGTGATTTGCCTCTCGGCCCTTACCCTGTTACCTTGCTAAATTTCTTTGATTGAAATTAAGGTGGTGCGTTTGACAAAGGTGTCGCGATTGCTTTAAACAAATATCAGCCCTTTAAACAAGCATCGTTTCGTTTCAACGAACCAAGGTCTGTTTTAAAAAGAAGCTGTTGGTGAATACTAACAAAGTTGAATTGAATGTTAGTAAATTTTGTTAGTTGGGGGCGCGGTTTTACAACGATCATCTCTCATGACGTCAACGATAAGCTATAGAACCATAATGACAAAATATTTGCGTTAATAGGACCTGTTTGTGTTTGTTCAGCCCACGGCGCCATTTAATGAATCAATCGATCTCTGGATCTTAAAGAGAGTGCTATGAAATAACGAAGTCTCTTTGAGGGGCGACTCTAGCAATTGGGGGTGTCTTGGCGTCTTCATTAACCCAAATTAGCTGATATTAACATAGCATAAACGGACGAAATCACGTTCATTCAATAAGAAACGGGAGACATGAAAATTGATTCACTATCTAATGGGCTTAAGCTTACAAATGTTTATTCAAAAAGAGCTGGTAATTAAGATTCCTGAAAAACACGATACAAGAAACCTCTTTTGATTATGGTTTGGTGCTATCGAGAAGATTTATCTTAGCCCAAGGACCAGGTATTGTGTTTATCATTTGCTGTCTCGTGCTGTCGATGGTATACGATTTTCTGGGGTTTAAACTTTTTTTGTTGCATTGGTGACCAGCGTGATCTTCCTACGTCTATCATTGCAAAATTAAATTGGCTAGTCACTCGAGAACATAGACCAGGGTCAAGCAGAGTTTTCGTCCTTCCTCCAATTATGTGGTCCACCTTTCTCAGCTATTAAGAAAACTTTCTGAAATGAACGAGAATTGTGTGAAGCCCCATGATCTCTCACAAACTTCTACTGTTACCCTCCATTACCTGCTACTGATCTAACAATTTATGCAAATATTATGATAAATTATTGAAACTAGCAGTGCAGACAACTGTCAAAATCATTTTGAGCATTTGCCTACTGTTGACAAAAATTATTCTGCAGTATGCTGCTGGTAGTTTATAGTATGCTAATCTAGTTTACAAAGCAACCAAATTGTTGATTTTGATTGCGTTTCCCAATGATTCAATACATTTATATTCGAAAATGGTTTTGCAAAAAGCAAACATCTAGTAAACTAAAGCTTTTCGTCTGACACTCTTCAAAGTTTAAAACGTCAGAAGGTAGACCGAAAACTCTACTGTGCTTCAGAGTATGCAATATCTGTAAAAATTTGATTAAAGGAAAACAAATCTTTCATGAACCATGTTTTTTTCTTTTATTTTTCCAATAAAGCTTTTCACAACATTACCGTTTAAAATATTTTATGCGACTTTTGTTTTTCTCACTGTTAGGTTAACAATTTGATGATTCCAATGTTAACAAAATTCAAATCCAGAATTAATCTGTATCTCCGCTATTCTTGTCAGTGTGAAACAAGCTTAGTGTCATTACTGTCCGTTTTCCTACCTGCTAACGACAAAAAATTATTTATTTCGCTCTTTTGATACTGTTTTGTTCCGCAATCAAAACCGTTTGCTGGACTGACTATGATTTGAGCTCCATAGTCGTTTTCTCTCGCCAGCCGAATGGCCTAACGGTCTCGCTTCGTGCAAAATTTTCGTTTTGCAAGCCAGCTGTCTTTTTACGATGTGTTTATTCTTAACACAAGTCTTTTTCTACAGCCTGACCGTTTTTGAGGAACAAGCGATTTTGACCCTTGTTACTAAGATACTTGCATTTATGAAAATTGGAAGTTGCTGTAAGAGTAGTGGATTGCTTCTTCTTTCATTTTTAAATGAGAGTTTGTGTTTGCGAAGCAGTACCCGGATTTTCATGAGCATTGAACTTCAAACCTAGATTTTCAAAGCAAGAAAATTTCGCAATTACCATTTTCGGAAAATCGCTGTGTGAAACACTTACTAGGACATAGATTAACCAGCAAAAAAAACCATTATGTTGATTTGTAGAATACACACGGTTATGCATTTTAATAATCATTTGTTCTATAATATAAATGGTTTTGTAATGCAAGTGTTATTACTTGCTCTTGGTGAATATTTGAGAGTTATTATCACTACGATAATGGATATTTCTTTGCAAATGTGACGATGTTTTCAAATTTCTGGCAAACTCCTAGTGTCTGTACACGATATCATAAGTTAACTTTGCTTGTCAGAAAGTCATTAAACTTGATCTTAATTTTTTAGTGCTGAAATCTGCCGCTAATCGGTCAACGAGGACAGCATAAACGTGTCTTCGGCCATGTTGCTTTCGATCCGCCCCTAAATGACTTTCTGCTTCTTTTTGGTATTATAGATGTCTGTACGCTGTAGACTGTCAGAGACAAAAATTATTTGGAAGTGTCGCTAAAAAGAGTTGCCTGTGGTTGTGAGATGTCCGTTGTTGGGAAGAGTCGGCTTTTTAGAAGATGCCCGTTATTGAAAGGTACCGTTATGCGAGTTGTAGGAAGATGTCGGCTTGAAAGTGTCCGTCATTGGAGTTTGTTCTTAGCGGATTCCTTCGTTGTTTAGGAGTTGTTTGTTGTAAGTGAGGTACTCGTTGTAGCGAAAAGTCGTCGTTAGAAGAGGGGTGTCCGGTATTGTAATGGTTTGGAAAATAGCGGTTATTGGAATGTGTTTGTTTATTGGGAGGTACGGTTATTTTGAGGTGTCCGTTATGGTAGGTTTCTTTTACTGAAAGTGTCGGTATTGAAGTACCAGTTTTGCGGGAGTGTCCGTTATGTGAACGTGTCTTTATGGACGGTGCTGTACTGGGAAGTGTCCGGTAAGGCAGGTACCGGTTTTGGCGGTTATTTTGTTATTGTAACGCCGTTTATGAAGGAGTTATTTTTATTAGAAGATGTTTTTGTTATTGGGAACTGTCCGTAATGGAGGTAGCTCATTGATATAATTTCATTATATTCGATTCACAGACATCCCTCTCTAAAACGATCTATTTTGAGTTTGTAAGTGATCCCTTACTTGTTTGAAATCGTTTTTAACGGCGTGAATCGCTCTGCAGATTGGTTGGAAGCCAATGACGCTTTTAATAAATAATCCAAGTTATTTGTTCTGTTGGTTTGACCCTGTTAAATATTGAAGGAGTTCTAGGTTTAAATGAGTATGTCTTAGCCATATCAGATTCGTTACAGGTGGCCTCGCCCACGCACCTTATCCCAAATCCATGGAATGTCTTTTGAGGATTTTTCTCAACCTTCCTGTTTTACCAGAAATTCTTTCTCATCCCTTCGTCAGAAATCGACACCTATGAATGTATTTTTGGGCTTAACACGGTAGTTTGCCGATTGCCAGAAAATCCTTTCCGGCCACAAAAACAGGCTAACCTATCGGGCAGTGATATAGAGCTTTGTGAATTGGCAGATTGCCACGCACTTAAAAAGTATGTTTTTTTCTCCATTATCCGTGAACTGCAACCTAATTGTTACCCAAAGCGAAGGCAGTGGTATTGGTGGAGGGGGACTGGAGCCTCGGTGGTGCACCTCCATTGTACAATTAATAGAGATTTTTTAGGGGGCAGCCCCCTTTAGCAAGCAGATATGTTTGGTTGGGGAAAATT